>WNWU01000042.1:5918539-5929158 GCA_012654045.1 Ptyas mucosa | reverse complement strand
CAAAATAGGCCTTGTTTCTCTTTAAATTTCCTCTCCTTACTTAAATTGTCTCCAGTTTTTTCCTCGGCCAGTAGGTATCTCTTGCTCCCTATTATCCTAGTTAACAGTCAGTCTTACTTCAAAATGCCTGCGTTCTCTAATAGTCAGCACTTTCGCTCACAAACTAAATTGTCTACTTAAATCAGCAATAATGGTAAATTTCCTCTTCCTCTTTCCCCTCACACCACCAGTGATATCTATCGCGTTGAAATGGTCTCTTTTTTTGGCCCCCACTTGCTGTTCGCCACTTTACTATGGAGGAAATTTCCTCCTTCTTTGGGCCTCCTTCTGACTCTTCCTCTTTGCAATCCTCCGAGAAGATCTTCACCCCGGGTCACTCACAGAGGGCTGCCAAGATCACTTTTGCCCAGGTCCGTCTCTCTGTTGTCCAGCTAGTCCACCGCTAATGTTGTCTAGCTGCCTGTTGTTGTTTCTCCGAGGCTTTCCTGCTATCCGCACTCTCAACTGCCACTGAGAGCTGTTCTGCAGGGCGCCCCTTTCTTCCGATTCCTCTCCAAGGAATCTGGGACTCCGAAGAATCCGCCGATCGGATGGAAAAAGCTGTGTATTCAACTCTCTTAAACCGAGAGCTGTTCTGCATAGCTTTCCCTCTTGACAACTGCCCCCCCCCCCCGCTCCTTAACTTTCTTGCTGAGCTGCTTATAGTCTCTTGATGTTGTTTTCAGGTTTGTCATGTCATTTGTCGCCATGCGAACAAGAAGAAAGGGATAGTAATCTTTGGGCTTGATTATTTTAGTAAGGTTCTCAGCCACATCTTTGATTTTCACTTCAGGGAGACAACATACCTCCCTATATTGGTTTTATGGTCTACAGACTCCTGGTTCCATGCCCCTGAGAAGTGAAATCTTCTATCACCAACACTCACCTTTTTTTTCTTGGGAAAGTCTAGGCTACTTTTCTTTCAGTCACAATTATACTTGATGATGTCTCATCTCTGGACGTCTGCATGCTTTCTTCCAGGGGGAGGATATGAAATAGATTGATTAGCTGCAGTGGGGATGCACTGGACTGGGCAGCACTAGGCAACAAGGACAATGCTCTTGGTTGTTTTTTTTCTTTTATTAGTGACATTTCCATCAGTCTATTCCTAAAGGTTCATATATAGGTTCATTTCTGCTGGTAGTTGTTTGTTCATTATTGTGTTTAATTTAAACCTCAAAGTGGCTAGAGTTGCCTCCAGATTTTTTACTTTTTCTACAAGTAATTCATTTAATTTACATTTGGTACATGTGTAATTTGGGTTTTCTATAGGCATGAGTACATACATGGAACATACTTCACTCAGCATCAGTCTCTTTTTCCATAACTAAGTTTCTTTTCATGACTAGCTCATTTAAAAATTAAAATATTCAACAGTTTTCAAAAGATTCAAAAATGTAAAAAGATTTTTCCAAAAATTAAAAAAAAAGCTAAATCAAAAATTTAAAATTTCTAAATAATTTCAGAATTACAAAAATATTTAAAAATTTAAAAGGATATTTTCAAAAAAATTAAAAATTCTAATTTATTTAAAGATAAAATTTTATTTAAAAATATTATTTATTTAAAAATAAAAAATTTCAAAATTCCCAACAGTTCAACTTTTTAAAAAAATTTAAACTTTTTAATTTAAACTAAAAAAAATGTTAGTTTTTTTTAAAGAGTAACAGAATAACAGAGTTGGAGGGAACCTTGGGGGTCTTCTGCTCAAGCAGGAGATACTATACTATTCCAGACAAATGACTGTCCAATCTCTTCTTTACAAATTCTACTTTTTAACTCTAAACTCTGAAGGTTAGCCATTCTCCTGGTTAATTATTCTCTCTGTCAGGTCTAGGAGTTCTTAGTTCCCTTTTGGTCCCTCCTGCAGCTAATTTAAATTTAAGTGAGATATAGATATAGTTTGTAATCCACAGATGTATTAAAATATGACAGATGAATAAAAGCTGAAAAGAAAAATAAAACCTCAAATGAAAAGAAAAAATAGTATCTCAACTGAGAATAAGAAAAATAGCAGTTTGTAATAATACTAAAGAGGTTCTTACTTTTAAAAATGTTGTCTTTATAGTTTGTAATCCGCAGGAAAAAGTAAAAAGAAGAAGAAAGCTCTATATTTTACAATCCACCAAATAAAGTGGATGAATAAAATCTGCAGTATCTTATTGCCATTTAGGGCACAGTTTTACAATCCTTGTAAATTAGTTTACAATCCTCATAAATTTGCAGTCTAGTTTTGTGGTTAGTGTAAACAGCCTTTTTCGTAACAGCCAGGGAATCAGCAAAATGTCTCAGGATCATTCAGTATACAGTATATTACGGAAGTGAGTACTGTCGGAGCGTGAATCAGCCCCTTCCCCCCACCCCAGGGTGATTGCTCTTGATAAGAGACGGACAGATCTTGTTTTCCTTGCTGCATACTCTAAAGAAAGGAAACCTGAATGTATTCTAAGAAACATTTTATTATAAAAGTAAAAAACCTAGCTGACTACATAATGGCAGTTGTATCACACAGACGGACAAAGAGAAAGTTAGAAAAGAAAGAATGTGGACATGTGCAGTAGCTCAGACATCACAAGACAGTCTTATCTCTGCTGATAAGGTTCTCTGGCAGCTACCGTAAGCCTTAGGATGGAAACTCAGCTGGCAAATACACAGAATGCAGTGACAAGTACACCCCCTCACATTTTGTAAATATTTAAGTATATTCATGTAATAATACTGAAGAAATGACAGTTGGCTACAATGTAAAGTAGTGAGTATACAGCTTGTATAACAGCAGGGGTGGGATTGAAAAATTTCAGTAATGGGTTCACTGCTTGGTTGCTGGATCAGCGTGGCCATGGGGGCATGGCCACCTGCAACACGGGGGGGGAGTTCACTCTCCCCAGGCTCTGGAGGCTTTTCTGGAGCCTCCAGGAGGACAAAAATGTCTTCCCCCGGGCACTGGAGACCCTCCGGAGACTGGAAATGGGCCCGTTTTTGGAGTTCCAGTATTTCCGGTAGGCCCATTTTCGCCCTCTCCAGAGGTTTTTCTGGAGCCTCCAGGAGGGTGAAAATGGCCTCCCCTGGGCTCTGGAGGCCCTCTGAAGGCTGGAAACAGGCCTGTTTCCAGACTTCCAGTAGGCCTACTTTTCACCCTTCCAGTGTCTCTGCACACGCCCTGCACTTGCCTGGCATCCAAAACCGCTGCATTGAGACTCTTGGGAGGGGTGGGCGGGGCGGGTGGGTCAGCCAGTCATTGGAACAACCGGTTCAGTGAACCAGATTAAAATTAACATCCAGTTCACATGAACCGGCTGAATCCCACCCAGTGGTGAAATGTAAAATTTGTGACTACCGGTTCTGTGGGTGCGGCTTGGTTTGGGGGGGGGGCAATGTGACTGGGTGGGCGTGGCCAACTTTCTTTTTTTTACCACTTTTAAAAGCATTTTTTCTACAACCTTAAGAGGTTGCAGAAAAAAATGCTTTTAAAAGCCTCTGACGATCAGGCAACTCAGCTGGGATTGTCAGAGACTTTTAAAGACTTTTTTTTTCCTACAACCTCTTTGACCGAAGAGGTTGCAGAAAAAAGTGTTTTTAAAAGCCTCTGACAATCCTAGCTGAGCCACGCAATCATCAGAGCCTTTTTTTTAACTTTTAAAAGTATTTTTTCAGCCGAAGAGGTTGTAGAAAAAATGCTTTTAAAAGTAAAAAAAGAAGCCTTTGATGATTGCGTGGCTCAGCTGGGCAAGGGGGGGGGGGCAGGCAGGGTTTTTTTCTACCGGTTCTCCGAACCACCCGCCGCCATTGCTACCAGATTGGGCGATCCGGTCCAAACCAGACGCATTTCACCCCTGATCCCACCCCTATATAACTGTGTAAATGTGCTGTCTCCTCAAAATAATGCAACACACAGCCATTAATGTCTAAACTGCTGGCAACAAAAGTGAGTGCACCCCTAAGTGATAATGTCCAAATGGGACCCAAGTAGCTGTTTTTCCTCCCTGGTGTCATGTGACTCATTAGTGTTACAAGGTCTCAGGTGTGAAGAGGGAGCAGGTGTGTTAAATTTGATGTTGTTGCTCTCACTCTCTCATACTGGTCACTGGAAGTTCAACATGGCACCTCATGTTTTAACAGGACAGGTTCCACTCAGAACAGGCCTCGCCATGGTCGACCAAAGACGTTGAGTGCCCATGCTCAGCGTCATATCCAAAGGTTGGCTTTGGGAAATAGATGTATGAGTGCTGCCAGCTTTGCTGCAGAGGTTGAAGTGGGGGGGAGGGGTCAGCCTGTCAGTGCTTAGACCATATGCCGCACACTGCATCAAATTGGTCTTCCCAGAAGGAAGCCTCTTCTAAAGATGGTACACAAGAAAGCCCAGAAACTGTTTGCTGCAGACAAGCAGACTTAGGACATGGATTCCTGGAACCATGTCCTGTGGTCCAATGAGACAAAGATAAACTTATTTGGTTCAGATGGTGTCAAGCGTGTGTGGCAGCAACCAGGTGAGAAGTACAAAAACAAGTGTGTCTTGCTTACAGTCAAGCATGGTGGTGGGAATGTCATGGTCTGGGGCTGCATGAGTGCTGCCGGCACTGGTGAGCTACAGTTCATTGAGGGAACCATGAATGCTAACATGTACTGTGACATACTGAAGCAGAGCATGATCCCCTCCCTTCAAAGACTGGGCCGCAGGGCAGTATTCCAACATGATAATGACCCCAAACACACCTCCAAAATGACCACTGCCTTGCTAAAGGAGTTGAGGGTAAAGGTGATGGACTGGCCAAGCACGTCTCCAGACCTAAACCCTATGGAGCATCTGTGGGGCATCCTGAAACAGAAGGTGGAGGTGCGCAAGTCATGGAGGAGTGTAAGAGGACTCCAGTGGCAACCTGTGAAGCTCTGGTGAACTCTATGCCCAAGAGGGTTAAGGCAGTGCTGGAAAATAATGGTAGCCACACCATATATTTCCACTTTGGGCTCCATTTGGACAGTATCACTTAGGGGTGTATTCACTTTTGTTGCCAGCAGTTTAGACATTAATGGCTGTGTGTTGCATTATTTTGAGGGGACAGCACGTTTATACTGTTATACAAGCTGTATACTCACTACTTTACATTGTAGCCAAGTCATTTCTTCAGTGTTGTCACATGAAAAAATATACTTAAATATCTACAACATGTGAGGGGGTGTACTCACTTCTGTGACATACTGTATATAGAAATTCATATTCAATAGATTCAGTATCCTTTAGTTCATATAAACTATAAAGTACAGTTCAGAGATTATATCCTTAGAAATTCTTATAAATATGCAGCAGTTGTGGGTGGAGAAAAAGCAAATTTGCACCTAATTCATTTTGCAATTATATCTTTGAAAATATGCACCGTTAATGGTAAGAAGAACTATGCAGTTAAATATTGCAAAATTAAAAAGTACAGTGTCAGACCTGCCCTAGTCTGGACCCTTAGGGAAGAAAAACTCTCAACTATTTAATTGAAATGAAAGGTACCTTTACTAAGAGATGCTGATTGCAGTAAAGTCAAGCGGAATCTAAAAGTTCCCATGCAATTATTCCCTTGGTTCCCCATGACCAGTCAGTCTTTAGCCAATCTGACATCATCAAGATATTTTGGGAAATGATGAAGTGTTTAGGCTAGTGAAATTCTACACTCAGGACAAATGGCCTCTGTTGTCCATAAACCATTGATCGGCTGAGAGCGCTGCTTTCAGTGCAGCTGTCAGTTTGTCCCGCATGGGATCTGTTTGGTGTCTGGCTTGGCCCCTAGTGGTGACTTGCTTGGCTTGTTGTTAGGATGGCATGATGGCATTGACGACTTCTTTCCTACGGCTATTGAATTGTGGCTTCCTTGATAAAGTGTCGGCTAGCAGGTTCTCTCTCTCCCTTCCGCCCCCGGGATGTATTTTAGTTCAAAGTTGAAATGTCGGAAATATTGTGCCCAGCAGACTTGGGTTTTCTGGGTTTTTTTAGGGCTTTGAGGTTTTTGTGATCAGTCCAAACCTCGAACAGCACCTTGCTCCCTTCCAGGAAGTGTCTCCAGGAGAGGAAAGCCCAGCGGACTGCATAGGCTTCCTTCTCCCAAATTGCCCACCACTTCTTGGTATCAGTGAGTTTTTGGGACACATATGTGCAGGGCAAGAGCTGACCCTGTGGGTCCTTCTGTAGGAGTATGGCTACAACCGCCACATCACTGGCGTTGGCTTGGGCGATGAATTGTCTGAAGGGTATTGAAGGATCCGCTCCTTGGCAAAGAGCTGCTTTAATCTTTCGAAGGCTATTTATTTATTAATTGGTTGGTTGATTGGTTGGTTGGTTCGATTTATATGCCGCCCTTCTCCGGAGACTCAGGACAGCTTACAATGCGTTAAGCAATAGCCTTCATACTTTTGTATATACCTGCTTAGTAGGGCTTTTGGCCCCCCCGTAAGCGGTGTTCTTTTTTATACAAAGTCAGCTTATTGCCCCCACAATCCGGGTCCTCATTTTACCTACCTCGAAAGGATGGAAGGCTGAGTCAACCTTGAGCCTGGTGAGATTTGAACCTGCAGTAATTGCAGGCAGCTGGTGTTATTAACAGCACTTTAATCTGCTTTGGCAATCCAGTGACCAGGCGAGCGGTTGCATTGGGTATGACTTCGTGGAAGGGGGCCCTGGTTTTAGTAGCTCTGTTAAGGGCAAGGCTACTTCTGCAAATGCTGGGATAAATTGCCTATAGAAGTTTGCAAAACCCAGGAAGCTTTGGAGTTTTTTGTGGGTGTGTGGAGGTTGCCAGTCTAGCACTGCTTTCATTTTTCCTGGATCCATCTCCACTCCTTCACTTCACATTCGGTAGCCCAGGTAGTCTAGGAAGATTTTATGGAATTCACATTTTGACAGTTTCACATAGAGCTTTGCGGCTGGAAGTTTTTTCAGCACTTGCTTTATGTGCTCCTCTAGAGTTTCACTGAATATGAGGATGTCATTCAGATAAACTAAGACCCTTTTGTGAAGGTGCTCGTGTAACACCTCATTAATAAGCTGCATGAAGACTGCGGGGGCTCCTTGTAGGCCAAATGGCATGATTTTGAATTGGAAGCTACCAAGCGGGCAGTTAAATGCAATCTTCCATTCATCCACCTCTCTAATCCATATGTGGTAATGTGGCTAATCCGTATGTGGCTTCTCTTAGATCTAGTTTGATGAACACCTTGCGTTTCGCTAAATCCTGTCAAGCTGGCTGAAGCTCCACAACCTACACTGCCCTGGAAGGTATAGCATATCCTTCATTAGGGGGAGGGGGGAGCTGTTCTCCTTGCACATGACATTAATTCCATGAAAATCCATGCAAAGCCTCATCCCCCCATCTTTTTTCTCTTTAAACATTACGGGGGCTGCCACTCTGGATTTGGCAGGCTGGATGAAACCTCTTGCTAAGTTGACGTCAATGTATTTTCTTAGTTTGGCCATTTCTTTTGGGGTCATAGAATACATTTTCGGTTTAGGCAACTTTGCTCCTGGCATGAACTTCATTGTGCAGTCTATTGATCGGTGGGAGGAGCGGAAGTTGTAGTCCTTTTCGCTAGAGACATCTGACAGGTCTCGGTACTCGTTTGGCACCTGTGGGCTGCCGGGTAGTCCATCTGCAGCGGCTGCCGCGCCTTCCAGCCGGCTGGGGCTGTTGGGGTTCATTGCCTTTTGGCATCTGGCTGGCTGGGCGGCAGTAGACCAATGCCTATTCTTAGCTTTTGGTACTGCCTTCCCATGTGATGGTTGGGCCCCATTTATCCAGCCAAGCAAGACCCAATGTCAGGTGTGCCTCCTGACTCCATTTTCATAGAGAAAGGTACTTTTACTGAGTATGAACTAAATGCAACCAAAGAAAAGCAAGGTCTGAGGCAATAGGTGCTAAAATCACATATAGAAAGCATCCTTAAAACCCTCCCCCCAATTGTCCAGTCAGGATTATCCAATCCACATCCCCCCCAGGGGTCATGTGGGGTGCAGCTTCCGATGGTGCCATCCTCCCGGTATGCCACGACGGTTGACCTTGAGTCAACCAATCAGCGCTCTTCCCAGTTGCAGAGAAAATGCTGAAGAAAACTTTCTTCCCTTTTCTCCACCAGCTCACTTCCCTCCTCCCATGCATCCAAACAGCTCCCCCCCCCCCCCCCCGTTACAATGGCAGCGGAGCAAGCAAGCAATAAAAAGGTGGAGGCTGACACCCAATATGATTGACTCAGTCATTATGGGGGTTACTACGAATCGTATGAGCTCTCAGTGGCGCCTCATCTCCAATTTAACAAGCTCTGTGACTAAGGTGGCAGGGGCTCTGCCTATTAGCATCCCATTGACTTTCTCAAAATGGATAGGGTACTCAAGGGTTTTTGTGCCTATCCCTAGCTGCTGGACTATGGGGAGGCTGATCAGGCATTTGATGCAGCCAGTGTCTATGACGGCCTCTACTTCCCCTTGGACCTCCATTTTTGGCACTACCATCTGGGTTTTGATAGTGAAGGTGTGGATGACTTCACTTATCATCAGGTTCTCTTTGCCACCGTTCCCGTTGCTGGAGCCTGGAGGGATTTCCCTGGCTGGAGTTTCCTCATTCTCGGTTGGGAGGAGGGGAATCTCAACAGCCTGTTTGGTGATTCTCCACTTATCCGATGGTTTCCTCGGAGTTGTTCTTCCCCGGGATGTCGAGGGGGTCCTGGTCTGAGGGACTGGGGCCGGGATCGGGGCCAGGCACTCAGACACCCTGTGCCCTAGTTGGCCGCATCAGTAGGACTTGATCGTCCAGGGTGATGTAGATTGAGGAGCTTCAGCCAGCTTAACAGGGGCTCAGCAGTCCAGAGTCCTCTTTGCTGGTTTCTCCAAGGTCAGCTTCTGATGGGGGTGGATCTCCAGGTCCATGGCTACAGCTATATTGTACCAGTCCTGTATACAGTCTGGAACTCCTCTGATGCCGCAGGCTTGCCTGAGGTCCTGGTCCAGAGCCTCTTTGAAGTGGTGGACGAGGAGATGTTCAAGCTAGTCCCTTAGTTTTCTGGCCAGCCTCTGGAATTCCCACATTAAATCCTTCAGGGGTCAGCCCACTTGCTTCAGGGCTTTGATCTGGGCTTTGGCTTCTTGCCTGTGGGCTGTGACCTCGAAAAGAAGCAGCTGGATGAATCCATCAGCATATTCTAGCTCTGGGGCTCCTTCATTGTGTAGTTCTGCTATCCAGTTCGCCACATCCCCTTCATTCATGCCATCAGCAATTGTCAATACCATATCTCAACATGTTTGATATTGATCCCTGTATCAGTTGATGTGGGACCAAATCCGATTGGGAAAGTAGGCCAGCTTCCCTGGGGTCCCACGTTGCTCTAAACTGTGCTCTAAACTGTGGAGGAGGAGCGGCCGGCAGGGCTGGTTGCAGGGCTGGTGCTGGTGGTGGGGCCAGCATCCACTGGCATTGAACCCACCCCTGGCCAGGGTAAAAGCCCCAGCCAGGAGGGATGTGGTTGGCAGGAGGCAATCTGAGGACTGTTGGTGAATTTGAAAGTTCCTGGGTTTTCCCCACCCAAAGGAAAGTCAAAGTCCCTTCCCCTGCACCCACATTTCCATCACATGGTCCAATCAATTCACTGCCCCAACTGGAGATGCCTCCCAGTCGTGCCACTCCAGGTGTAGGCTGAACATCCTTGACTCTCAGAGAAAGAATGTCTCTACAACTCCATGCAATCCCCCCTCCTAGTTTCCCACAGCACTAAAAGTGGCAGCCCTGAAGATCCAAAGGAAAAGATGGCCTCCAGGGCTGACACCATGAGTACAGTTTGGGCTTAGGCAGTTTAACCCCCGGCAGGATTTCTAATATATTTTTATTATAATATTCTTTTTCAAAATTCCAATATATAATCGAACAGACAGTGTCATTTTTTTTTTGAAAAGGCAGGTTGGATTAATTATTCATGTAAACTCTACATTATATATATATATATTAAGTGGCACACAAGCCAGACCAAACATTGAGAATGAGAGTGATGCGCCCAAAGGAGGCATTATCCAAGGAGGAAACATCTTCAATAGTTTACCGCATCAACTGTAGTAATATTGCAAGCAATTACGTAGAGAAAATGGCCAAGTGGTTACAGACCAGGGTACACGAACACGAACTGCAAGGAACAGCGCTCCCAGATCTGGACGCATATGAAGGAGCAGAACCACACATTTGATTTTCAAGAAGCTGAGGTTATTGCCCATGATAAGACTAAAGGAGGATGCCTACTAAAAGAAGCCTGGTTCTCCAATAACAATTCCATCAACAGGCATATCGAACTGCCACTGGCCTACCAGGCTTTGAGACATCAGGAAAGACCCTGCAAGAGGAGCAGAGACGGCTTTCCATCAGTTAGCAGAGACTAAAGGCACCCACCCCCCACCTCTGGGCATGCAGACTCAGCATGTGAAGGCACAGTTAGTCCTGACCAAACACAGAGCAACCCGGCAGGGCTGTCTCAAACTGCAACAGATAGGATTAATGAGAAACAAACCTGGCTGACCACGAGGTCACAGACAAGGTAGCAAATTGCAATAGCTGACAGGTTAACATCAT
>WNWU01000042.1:5844023-5918439 GCA_012654045.1 Ptyas mucosa | reverse complement strand
ATGGCTGGAAGGGCCTATTACACGCGCAAGGGCTAAATTGATTAATGTCATATAAAGGCAGAGATCTCTGTAATGGTAGTTTAATACTTTGATGATATCAGCAGATGGCTGATGAAAGCTTAGTAAAATAAAATTTTAATTCTTTTAAAATTTTAAAATCTTAAATTACGGAGTTCGCAGTATGTCTGCTTCTTTTTTTACTAATATACCTTGTAAAAGAGCCACATTTGCCCGCCCCTGACCTATACCATTTATTCCACACCACATAGTATTCTGAATCTTCTTTTTCTTTTAATTCTAAAGTTAATTTGTTCATTTTGGCATATTTGAATATTTTTTGAATAATTAATCCCTCTGGCGGTACATTATTTCCTTTCCAATATTGCACATAAGCCATTCTCGCTGCTATAAGTATATGTAAAATCAAGTATCTCATTTTTTTGTCATATGTGGTTTTTAGTACATCCAGGAGAAATGTTTCTGGAATTAATTTGATTTTACTGTTAATTAATTCTTGTAACCAATGTTGTATTTTGCTCCAATACCTCTTCGCTTCGGGACATAGCCACCACATTGAAAGAAGGTACCTTGATGGTGATTACACTTCCAACACTTAGGGCTTAAATTCGGATATATTTTCACCAATCTTGCAGGCACTAGATGCCACCAATATAGCATTTTATATTGATTTTCCTTATATGCTGCCGATTTTGTTAATTTATAATTTTTATTCCAAATAAATTCCCATTCATCTAAATTTATATTGTACCCTATATTTTTGGCCCATGCGATCATCGGTTCTTTTACCACCTCCTCCGCTCTATCAAATTCTAATAAGTAATTCTAATAAGTAATAATAAGTAATTATATAGTCTAGATATTAATTTTCTTTCCAGGCCCACCAACAATTTATTTAATTGATTTAATTCTATCTCAATACCAAATTCTTCCGTATCTTTCTTATATCTGGACTGTATTTGTAAATATGGCCACTAATCGATAGATATTCCCTGCTCTTTTAAAACCTGATTACTTTTGAGTTTTCCATGATTATCTAAAATTTCTTTATATCTAATCATTTTACTAATCTCTACTGTATGGGGTGGATCATGGCTTCCATAGTTGATAACCAGCTCAGGATTTTCATATACTGCTTCCTCCTTACTTCTTCCCATACATGTATTAGTGTTTCTCTAATCTTATGTCTAAAAAAATATGTTTGTGTCTTATTCTTTTTGTCCCACATAAAAGCATACCACCCTCTTTGTAGGTCATGCCCTTCCAAGGTTAAGATTCTTTTATTCCTTAAGTTGACTCAGTCTCTTATCCAGACTAGAATGGCAGCTTTATGGTATTATTCCCATGCCGGAAGGCCAAAACCACCTCTATATCTACTATCCTGTAGCGATCATAATTTTATCCTTGCTTCCCCCCACCCCCAGGTAATTAGTGGTAATTTTATTTTTCTGTAAAAAAAAAAATCTAATGGAATAGGTATCGTTTGAAATAAATATAGTAATTTAGCCAGGATGTTCATCTTAATAGATGCAATCCTGCCTAAAAGTGATATTTGTGATTTCCCCCATTTTTCCAGATCCCTTTTTATTTTTTGGAACAAGGCCACATAATTATCTTCTTTTAGAGATGAACATTTTGCTGATAGCCAAATCCCTAAATACTTAATTTTTTAAACAATTTGTAGATCTAATTCCTTTTCTAATTCTTTTTTCTGAGTTATTGTTAAATTTTTGACCAGCAGTTTAATTTTCCCCTTATTGATTTTAAATCCAGCTACTTCCCCATACCTTCCTATTTCTTGCAATAAAATTGGGCCAGATTCCAGGGGTTCCTCAATAATAAATGCCACATCATCTGCAAAGGCCTGTGCCTTATATTCTTCTCTTCTAATCTTTAATCCTTTTATCTCACAATTTGTTCTAATTCTATTTAATAAGGTTTCTTGCGTTAAAATAAATAACAATGGTGACAGCGGACACCCTTGTCATATCCTTTTCTTTATCTGAAAAGTGTTTGTAGTATTCCCATTCACTATTACCTTTGCCCTTTGTGATTTATATATTGCCTCTATCATGTTCTCGAATTTAATTCCAAATTTCATTAATTTAATTTGACTAATCATAAATTGCCAGTTCAAATTATTGAAGGTTTTTTAGGCATCCAGAAAAACAAGAGTCACTTGTTTCTTTGGATGGGCTTCATAGTATTCCAGGGTGTCTACAATTGTTTCTTATTTGTCTGTCTGGGAGGAAAGCGTTTTGATCTGAATATATAGTAGCATTTAATATTTTTTTCAGCCTTTCTGCAATTATATTCATAAATATTTTGTAATCAGCATTTAAAAGGGATATAGGTCTGTAGTTTTTAACCTGACTTTTATCTGTACCTTCTTTCAGGAGTAGTGTAATATACGCTTCCCTCCACGATTCTGGTATCTTTGCCTCAAATAATGCTTCATTACAGATCTCCAATAATATTGGTTCTATAATTTTGTCTAATTTTTTATAAATTTCTCCTGGAAGACCATCTGGACCTGGTGTTTTATTTTTGAGTCTCGAGATTGCCGCTCTCAATTCTTCTACTGTTATTTCTTTATTCAACAGTTCTCTTTCATCCTCCCCTAATGGTATAATCTCTTTTTCCCTTAAGTAATTATCAATCTTCTCCATTGATATATCTTCTTTATTATAAAGATCTGTGTAATAGTCTTGTGCTATTTTCTCTTTCTCTTCTTCGTCATTCTACATTTTCCCCATCACATCTTCCAATTGTTGAATAATCTGGGCTTCTCTTTCTTTTTTCAGTTTGTAGGCCAACCACCTTCCAGTCTTATTGGCATGTTCAAAATAGAATTATTTAGAGTGTTTTAGGTTTTTTGCAATTTCATCTTGCTCTGATAAATTTAACTTATGTCTCAATAGGGTCAGCTTCTCTTTGATTGATTCATTTCCTGTTTTTATTTGGAGTCTCTTTTCCAAATTACCAATTTCTTCCAGAAGAGTATTGTGCATTTCCCATTTTTCCTTGTTTTTCTTTACATTATGGGCTATCATTATCCCTCTTATATAGGCTTTCATAGTATCCCATAAATTGGTTAAAGAGGTATGCTGTTTTTTATTTTCTTTAAAAATAATCTCAATTCTTTCATTATCCTTTCTACATACTCCTTTTCTTTTAATATTCGTGGATTTAACATCCATCTTCTAGTTCTTTTTTTTGGGGGGGGGGGCTTTCCATGTTACCTCAAGGGGGTTATGATCTGCCCACGAGTTTGGGGGATCTCAATTTTTCCTATTTCTAGTCCTAGTTCTTTATTCATCCATAACATGTCTATTCTGGACCAAGATGCATGGGGGTTAGAATAAAAAGTATATCTATTTTCTTTAGGATGAAAAGTTCTCCATATATCTATTAAATTCAGTTCCTCTGCCATATTAAAAAACGTTTTGGGTAGTGTATTTCTTTTCTTCTTGTTGTCTTTACAGCTGGCGTAATCTTTTTTAATATCTATTATCCCATTATAATTGCCCATGATACAAATATTTCTGTAACCCCTGGCAGGATTTCTATGGAGCAGTCAGTTGGCCGATGGGGTGGGAGTTCATCTGAACCCTTTTTGCTAAACATATCCTGCAAGTCCTGATACTCTGGTGGAATTCAGGGATCGGCCTTTTTTTTCTCTTGCATTGTGGCTCCCACCTCCTGCCTTGGCTCTGGGGTTCTTAAGCTCCTTTCTCACTTTCCTTTTGCTTTTGCTCATTGGATTTTTAACAACCCCCTCCTCCAATTCACACAGGGATTCCATTTCTGTACCCATGCTAGTCCCAATACTAGATGTGTCTCCATGCCTTGGCTGATGGTCTTGATACAGTCTCTGACTTTGTGATCTGCCAGGGGGTCTTCGAAGCATTTGTGGAGCACGCCACAAATCAGTTGAATTTCCTCAGCTCAGGAGGAAATTGAATTTTCTCACCTTAGTATCATCATTATGGAGGGTGACCATCCACCACAGCCCCTTCTAGGGCCATGGTGGCACATTTTACCTTGCAGCTTCTGTAACTATTTTGGGACAATATTCCTGCATGTAGGTTCAAACCTGGGCTAAAAAGAACTCCAGCTCCTGGAGATCTCCATCAAATTTCATGTCCAGCATATGGGTCTTGCAGTTCCTCCTTCAGGGGGTGCCCACTGATTTGCCCCCCCCCCCAGTGTTGGGGTGGCAGAAGGTTTCACTGCTGCTGATCCATCTCCGGTGCTGCCCACTGCAGTCACCCTGTCAGTTGCTGTGGCTGGAAGCAGCTGGTCTTAGGGTTGTGTGTTTTGGGTGAGGGCTTTGTATGTTTTGAGGTTCTTGAACACACACACACACACACCCCGCATAAACTTTATGGCTTGCTCCATCATCCAATCAGCCTGGCCATGCTCTCCACTTATCCAGTTCCATTCACTGTTCCTGTCAGCGACTTCCGTGGCTTCCATAAGTGAAGGTCACCCCCATGGGTCTCTGTCCCTATCAGAGCCTGAATCCACAGAGGACGATGAGCCAGAGCTGACAGAGGCCAAGGGGCAGCCTTGTTGGCTTTGGAAGAATGCAGGGAGAAGCAGGACAAGGCAGCTCCGGGCCCCTCAGGCTTGGGATGGCTTGCCAGCAGGGAGGAACAGGGCAGGATGACCGAGAGGGGACAGGCAGTGGAAATGAGGAGCAACGGAGCTCAGACAATGAGCAAGGACTGCCCCCTCCTGATCTCTGAGTACAGAGAGTGGAAAGAAGGTGGGAACAGCACAGGCTGACTCAAAAACTCAGGACAGCGCCCCAATACTGCAAATAGTAGAAATGAGGAAAACTCTGATGGAGAATAAAATGGTTTGCAATTGATAATTAAGGTCTCTTACGTCCACATCACAGAATTAGTGTAGTTACATTTTTGTACCATCAGTTGTTGATATAAAAGCAGAGACCCCCTCCCTTCTTTTTACTGGATGTTTCTGCAATTCTGTCTGCCCTTGGTATCTGAAACCCTGGGATATGCAGGCTGCTATAATCAATTGACTCATTTAGCTAGGTTATTTATTTAGTATATGGCAAATACATGGATTTATAGTAGTTCAAATGTTAATGTCCAGTCCACCCAGCCGTTCAAGGACAGGGTGATCTATGTTGAAAAAATCAGACATTGGGCCAATGTAAGATCTTGATGGACATTTGGACACAATGTGATGGATATTTTGTCGAGGAGCACCATAGTCACACTGAGGGGTAGAGACAAGACCCCACCTAAACAATGAGTCCTGTTAGACACCGGGGTGGGTTTCACTTGTCTTTGCTACCAGTTCACTTGCACGCGCACCACTTCTGCACATATGCAGAAGCTTCTGTGCATGCGCAGATCATATTTGATGATGTCCATGTGGGTGGGTGGAGCCTCCCCCTGCCGCTGCTACTGGTTCTCCCGAACTGGAGCGAACCAATAGCAACCCATCACTGTTGGGTATGGATCTTGTTCAGAGTTGACCAATGCCATTTTGTTTCTCCATTGCCATGTATTTAGAGAGCCAGAAGTTCTACAAAGATGTCTGACTGCCAACTCTCATTAACTGCCAATTCTTCAATGTAGTCTGCCTACCAATTATTGCTAGTCATTTGGTTCACACTTCTGTGCTATCCAGGGTGCACTATGTGGAGGCAAACTAGCATCACACCCCATTTAGCCAGGTTTCAGTGAAGCACAGAGCTGCTGAGTTGAAAAATCAGAGTTGCATCTGTTTAAAAGAAGTATTATTAGCAAGTGAATGTAAATTAGTCAGGAAGAGTGAAAGAAGAGTTTTTATTCCATTTTTAGTTTATTTAAAATCCCCCCTCTCTTACCCCTTTTCTGTCTCCATCATCTCCTTTTGTTGTTGTTATTCCATTGTTCAGAGAGAACTGCTTCTTCCTGGATGAGAATTTATAAAGATGGGGGGGGGGGGGTGTAGTCTATGTCACGCCACGCCATGCCACGATACTCTACTCTATTCTACTCAATTCCTACTATTCTATTCTTCTCCATGTTGCCCACAGAAGCACTGTGTGTGTGAATATGAACATAGATACATATACACAAACTGAAATACTTAGTTACAGTTTTCTTTAAGTATATAAGCCTTTTTGTTTTTCAGATTACTCCATTTGGTGATTCTTCCATCCCAGATTTCTTTCGACTGGAGCAATTGCAGCAAGAATTTAATTTTGTTTCTGATGAGGAATTTAATATGTCCAAAAGATTTTGGCTTCTTGAGCTGAGAAAGAATGCGGTAGCTGAATTTCAAACTTATAAATTTGTTCCTTTATTGGAAAGAGAGATCAGTGAAAAAAATTTGCAGGTAAGAAATCATTCTAAAAATTGTAATTAGAATTTATTGACAATAAAACTTCCCATCTTAGTTTCAGTTTCTTTGAGATCACTGCAGCTTTAATTTATCAACTTTAGAAAATCTGTGAAGAAAACTTATGATATTATTTTAATTTATGGCAAGGTAGTTTATGTGAGGACATTAGGTGGAGAGAAATTCTCCATGTCATAATTCTGAAATGTTTACTGAAGCAAAGCCATATATTTTGATCACAAACCTTCCAAGCTTAGAATGAGCAAATTTTTGAATAAATCTTCCAGAGCTAGATAGAATAGGGCCTTCTAACGGACTATTCTAAATAGTGTTGTGTTTTACTAAATGGTTTTATGCATACTTTTAAAAAAAATGAAAGGTGGAGATTAGGGTATAAAAATAAAATATTAAATCTTTAACTTACCAAACCATTCAAATCTTTCCATTGAATAGAAGATGTTAAGACTTTAGAAAGAGTGCAGAGAAGAGCAACAAAGATAATTATTGGCGTGGCCAACATCGCGACAGTACAATGTTTTTCTTGCTCCTGAGAAAACATTGATATCTAGATTGTTTGGGGCTCTTTATTGACCAGAAACTGTCTTGGAGAGAAAGGCATGGACTGGCTAATGCAGGGAAAATGCAATTCCCTGGCTAGTCAGAAGTAGCCTTTCAACCGGATGATCAAGAAAGCCATTGAAGCTGCAGCAAAGTCGGGATGGCCACAACGGAAGTGGAGAAGAAATGGATTCATCTGGGTGAGAAGTTAGTATGTTTTTCTTTTTTTGGCAACTCTGAAAAGCACTTTGAAGGAAGTGAAGGGTGAAAAGATAAGAGCAGAGAGTGGGGTGTTTGTCAGTTCTCCATCTTCAGCTGATTAGCGGTGAAGAAAGTGTATTGGCCCAAGTGGAAGAAATGAATTAAAAGAAGTAATAAAATTGCTGGGGAAAACAAGAAAATAAGAATAAGAAGCCAGATTGAGTGTTTGTAAATTTTGGATTTATGGATTTATACTAAAAACACAGCAAAAGCATACACATCTGAGGATTGGCAATGACTTATGTGAGAAAAAGAAGCAAAAAGAAAAGATATACACAGAAAAAATTGGAAGAAGAATATAAGAAATTGGAGATGGAACTACAAAAAATACGCAAAATAAGAGGATCAAAAACCAAATGGATTTGAAGAAACATGAAATGAATTTAATTGAAAAAGAAGATTTGGCTTATAAAATAAAGATGTCTAAACAAAACTTTTTTGAAAATGCTAATAAGCTAGGTAGATGGTTGGCGTATAAAATGAAAAAGGAGAAGGAGAAGAAATTGATCAATCAACTAATAGATGAAGAAGGACAGTTATGTTATCAAAATGAGGAAAAGAAAAAAGTGGTACAGAAATACTACAAGAAACTTTATGAACAAGAGATAAAATCAGAAGAGAAGTTTAAGCAATATTTAGAAAAATCTGACCTACCAAAAATACCAGAAGAGTATAAGGAAGCTGTAGAGGGAAGGATAACAATGATGGAGGTGATAGAAGGAATCAAAAAACAAAAAAAAAGGTAAAACACCAGGTCCATCTGGATTACCAGCAGAACTGTATAAAACATTTCAAGATGTACTCAGTAATATATTGCTGGAAGTATTTAATGACCTTCTAGTGAATGCAAAAATACCTGACTTATGGAGGGAGGTGTATATTACGCTTATACCGAAGGATGATACAGACTTACAACAAATTAAAAACTATAGACTGATATCTTTGTTAGACATGGATTACAAAATATTTGCGTCAATAATGGCGAATAGATTGAAGAGGTTGTTAAATGAAATTGTACATGCAGACCAAAATGGTTTTTTACCAAAGAGGCAAATTAGAGATAATATGAGAATGATCTTGAATGTTTTAGAATATTATGAGACACATCCAGAAAACTAATGGCATTGATGTTTCTAGATGCGCAAAAAGCTTTTGATAATGTGAATTGGAAATTTATGATGAAACAACTACAGGTTATGGAGTTTGGGGAAAGATTCATAAAGATGATTGAGACAATTTATAGTAAACAATTTGCAAAGGTAATAATAAATGGAGATATGACAGAGAAAGTTAATATTATGAAAGGAACAAGACAAGGATGTCCTCTATCCCCATTGTTATTTGTGTTGACACTAGAGGTGTTAACTAGAAATATAAGACACGATAGAGAGATAAGGGGGACACAAATTAAAAAAGAATAGTATAAATTACAAGCATTTGCGGACAATTTAGTATTTATATTAGAGGAACCATTAGAAGTAGGTCCTAAATTAATAGAACAAATAGAGAGATATGGAGAAGTGGCAGGATTGAAAATTTATTTATTTATTCATTTATTCATTCATTCATTCATACTTTTATACCGCCCTTCTCCTTTCAGACTCAGGGCGGTGAACAGCCAAAATAAAACATGCATATATAAAAATTAAAATAGTTTTAAAATAAATTAAAATAATAAAGATAAAACAAAGATATTGGTGAAAAATATTACAGAGAAACAGAAAAGAGAATTAATGGAGAAACTAGATATCCAGATTACTAAAAAAGTAAGGTATTTGGGAATACAATTAACAGCAAAGTGTGCAACAATTAAAGAAGATAATTATTATAAACTGAAAAATCAAATAGAAACAGACTTGAGAAAATGGAGAAAACTGCAATTATCACTAATGGGAAGAATAGCAGTAATTAAGATGAATATATTACCTAGGCTGCTGTTCTTATTTCAGACAATACCAATGAAAGTGGAAAAGAAATACTTTGAAAATTTGAATAAAATGATGTTGAAATTGATATAGCAGGGGAAAAAAGCAAGGATTAGCATGAAAATGTTACAGGATGCAAGATTAAGAGGGGGGTTTGGATTACCAAATTGGGAATTATATTATCAAGCAGCAGCATTAACTTGGATAAAGGAATGGATTGTATTGAGAAATATAAGATTATTAACTTTTGAGGGACATGATTTACAACTGGGTTGGCACGCTTTTTTACGGTATGGGAAGAACAAAATGCATAGTTATTTCCAAAGATATTATGTGAGGAATGCATTATTATTAGTGTGGGAAAAAATTAGAGAGAAACATTATTTGAAAATACCAATATGGCTTTCAACAATGGAAGCATTTGTATACCCAAACCTTATGAATATGAGAAATATTATAAGATATAAAGATATCTTATCAGCAACAGCGGAACTGAAAACAAGACAAAAATTAGAGGAATTAGGGATTGAAATGGAGTGGTATACTCAGTTGCAAATACAAGTGAAATATGGGGAAGATGCAAAATTATATGGTTTTTATTTGGAAATGACAACATTGGATGAGATACTCACAGAAACTGAGGAAAAAATGATCAGAAGACTGTATAGTTACTTATTGGAAGTGAAGTTGGAAGAAGAACAAGTGAAAGGAACAATGATAGCATGGGCAAAAAATTTTGGCTATACGATTGAGCTAGATAAATGGGAACTAGATAAATGACGACTATGGGAAAGAAATTATAAATTAACAATGGCCACAGCATACAAAGAGAATCTGTATAAAATGTTTTATAGATGACACATGTCACCAGAGAGATTGGCAAAATGTTCAAAGATAAATCAGCTAAATGTTGGAAATATGATACCGGGTTCATATTATCATTGCTTAATGCATTGTAAGCCGCCCTGAGTCTCCGGAAAAGGGCGGCATATAAATCAATTTTTTTAAAAAAAAATATGTGGTGGACATGTCCAGAAGCGAGAAAATATTGGGCAAGACTTAGAATATGGCTAGAGAAGATAACACAGCAACATATTGATTTAAAACCAGAATTGTTTCTGTTGAGTATTTTTTCAGAAAAGTATAATAAAGAACATATATATTTAATAATATATATCATAACGGCAGCAAGAATGATATTTGCACAAAAGTGGAAAATAGAAAAAATCCCTACAAAAGGAGAGGTAATTAAGAAAATATTGGAATGTGCAGAAATGAATAGGTTGACATTGGCAATTAAAGGGAAAACAGAATCGGAGTATTACAACATTTGGGGGAAATTTTATCAATGGATAGAAAGTGAGTATAGATAAAAAACAGGATAAAGATAAGAACTCTGAGATGAATATGCTGTAGTTTATTAAAATTAAATGAAAGAAGGAAAGATAAATATATATTTTAAGAAATAATGGTAAACTTTGAAGATGATAGCACAAATGTTATACCCAGATGATACATGGATTGATTAAAAATGTAGAGGAGTACTAGAGGAATAATAGTAAAGTAATCAGAGCCTGTAGTACAGTGGTTTAAAGCACCCTGTTATTAACATCTATTAACATCTGCTGCTTGCAATTACTGCAAGTTCGAATCCCACCAGGCTCAAGGTTGACTCAGCCTTCCATCCTTTCTAAGGTGGGTAAAATGAGGACCCAGATTGTGGGGGCAATAAGCTGACTTTGTATAAATATACAAAAGTATGAAGGCTATTGCTTAACGCACTGTAAGCCGCCCTGAGTCTCCGGAGAAGGGCGGCATATAAATCAAATTAAAAAAAAAAAGGAAATTGGAAATGAAGACGTATGTAAATAGAAATCAGGTCTGCTCGAATACCATCTCAGTTTGAATTAAAAAAGGAAGCAACAAAGGAATGGAAAAGAGGGGAGGAGTAGAGAGGGGAAAGTAGGGGAGTTGGGAGGTGAGAAGAAGAAAAAAGTATGGGAAAAGGAGAGGAAGAAGGAAGGGGAAAGAAGAGCAGGAGAGAGGGTAAGAAGGGGAGGAAGAAGAGAGGAGAGGGGAAAGAGGAAAGGAAGTATGAAAGGAAAGGAGAGTAGGAATGAGGAAAGAAGAAAGAAAGGAGGAGAAAGAAGGGTAGGGAAAAAGGAAAGGTTGTAGTAAAACAAAAGGAAATGGTAAAAGAGCAGACCCGAACAAATAATTAATTAATTACCTAATGGAAGTTAAAGAAGAAGATGAATGAACAATAGATAAGGATGGATAAAAGACTGTACATTTAAACATGTTAATGAAAAATAAAAATAAAAAACTTTTTTCGAAAACAAAAGGGTACTGGAAAATAAAGTGTATGATGAACTGGTTGCAGGAACTGGGTACGTGAAGTCTAACAAAGAGAAGGACTAGGATTCATATGATAACAGTGTTTCAGTACTTGAAGGGCTGTCACAGAGAAGAAAGACTTATTTTCCAAAGCACCCAAGATAGGACAAGAATTAAAAAGTGAAAGATCATGAAAGAGAAATATAACAGCTTGCCTCCAGAAGTTGGTGGTGCTCCATCACTGGAGGTTTTCAAGAAGACATTGGACAACCATTTGTCCGAAATGGTACAGGACAGTGTTGGCAAATCTTTTCGGCACTGAGTGCCAAAAAGGGGAGCTCACGCTTGCATGCCGGAAACTGGAAGAACAGATGATATTCTGGTTTCCGGCACATGCATGCATGTTGGCCAACTGGTGTTCTAGTTTCTGGCACACATGCGCACCCAAAGACCAGCTATCTGGCGCACATGCGCCAGCTCTGCCTGGCCTTTCAGGGGTCCTCACACCTCCCTGCCCACCCTCCCTGCCTACCCTGCCTGGTCTCCGTCAAGGTGGCGGAACATCCCTACAGATGACCAGATTCCACAGCCCTGGACAGGGAAAGAGTTGGGTGGAGAATGTCGCCTCCCTCCACTGGAAAGCCGGAATCCCTTCCTGGCCTCAGAGGTAAGGGGCATTTGTGTTCCTGGGGCTTGGGTTAGGGGGCCAGTAGGCAGAAAAGCTTTGCCCCAACTCTGGCCGGGATGAAGTGCCCCCCCCAGCCGGCCATCGAGAACAAGCCAGCGCAGCTCTCCCCTTCCCGGCTGCTTCCCAGTTGGCACACCTCTTACACCTTGGCAGTGTCTCCATGCGTGAGGAGCTGCGCTTTCTTCCGGCCCTCCTGACACAGCTCGCCTCCCTGATGGCGGCTCCTCCTTTTCCTCCTGGCTGCTCCAGCATCCCGGCCAGAAGTGGCAACGCAAGAATCACCGCCACCCCCTTGCCCCTCACAGCGGCAGGAGAAGTGGGCGGGGCGGCAGGGCACCCAGCCAGCAAACTGTCAGCGCTCTAAATCATTCTTGTTCCATCGCTGACATGAAAGAAAAAAAAGTTTAGAAGTAGCAGTTTGAATTTTAGCAGCTTGGCTTTCACCCAGTTTCTTCTCTACCCGGAAGATAACGTCACCTAGGTGATGGAGGTAGGGGTGGGAATTCCTGTGATTTGAAGCAGCCGGGATGAAAGACTGATTTGGAAGATGGCCAATGAGACACTGGGATTTGAGAAACGGAAAGGGAGGGGTTTGGGATCAAAGAGTAAGTTTCGGCTACAAATGAGTTCAGGACAGATCGTTATTTTTCAATAAATGAGAGATTTCATCAAAGACTTTGTGTTTGAGAATGAAATTTATTTGAGATAACATCGGAACCTGACAGACAGCCGAAACTCCTTTCCAAGCCAGGCTGGCTGACCTCCAAGCCTCCAGTTCCCTCCCTGACATGTGGAGTGAATGGAGGAGCAGTCTGGATGCCATGGCAGAAAGTAATTTGTCCCAGGAAAGTTTACTTCAAGCAACTGGAAAAGACCCAGTCTTGACTCCAGCCAGCTTGGATACCTCAGGGCCTCCCCCCCTCCCTCCCCCAACGAAGCTGCAAGACAGCCAAGGTTGGACGACTGCGATGCAAGCCAAGAAGAAGGGAGATAAGTATCCGGAGCTCTTGCCAAAATCTGTAGAGTGTCAGCCTCCACCTTCACTGCTTTGGCTGCCATACTAACAGGAGGGGGGAGAGTTAGGAACCAGGGGGCTGGGGATGCAGCTGTCGTGGCATTCCTGATTGATGACGGTGCTGGACGTGCTTCCACCTGACCCCTGAGAGACCTTTGGATTGGATGATTTACGATGGACAGTGGGAGGGGATGCTTTGTATATGTATTTTTGGCGCCTATTGCTTCAGTTCTAGCTTTCCTTTGGTTGTGTTCACTTCATTTTCTAGTAAAAGTACCTTTCTCTAGAAACAATGGAGTCTGGGTCTTTCTTTCCTGGACTTTGAAGGAAGCATACCTGACATTAAGCTAGAACTCACTCCAGCCATCCCGGACAAACACCGAGGGGGCTGAAACCAGTTATGTCTGACCAGGAGGGTGAAGAGGAACAGATGGGAGCGTATGGCTCCACCATGACCTCACTTCAAGCAGAAAAGGAAGTGGCAGAATGGTTAGCAAAGGCTTGACTGAGAGAGGAACCTGAGGAAGCTCGGTGGTCCAAAGGAGTAGGAAGATTGCCAGACCTGGGAAGGACCCCCCAGGAGTAACCAGCTCCAGACCCCGTAAAGGAGAGGCAGTGTGGCTGCAAGAGCAAAAGGAAAGCCTCATGATGGAGCAAGCTTTACAACTCCTCCGTGAGGTTGAAGAGAGCCGGAAAAGCTGTGAGTCTTATGGGTTCCCTGTAGGGAAGGGAGGAGACTACCCCAGGAGGGATCCAGAAGAGGCAGCCTGTGGGGGAGAAGAAGACGAAGGTGGGGAAGAGGCATCTCAGGCCTCTGGAGCCCAAATGAGGGATGCAGCAGCCCAGAGACCCCCAGCCTTCCAGGCCCCAACCTGCAGATGCAAAAAACCAAAAATCCCCCCCCCCACCAGAAAATATGATGGGAATCCGAAGACCTTGGGCTTCTTCCTGACCCAAGTATGGAACCACATGCAGGACTGGGGGGAGGACTACCTATCAGATGCAGCACAAGTGAGATGCGTCACTAACGTCTTAGAAGGGGTGGCAGCTGAATGGATGGTGGCCCTCCACAATAATAGCTCCCCCCTGCTGAGAAACTACAACCAGTTTATGGGGGCCCTGAGGAGGCAGTTCGAAGACCATCTAGCTGAGCGGAAGGTGAGACTCAGAATGAAGGGCATCGAGCAGGGCCGGAGATCAGTAGTAGAGTACACCCAAGAGTTTCATGAGCTGGCACCCTACATGACAGGGTGGTCAGAAGCGGCCCTATTGGAGAGTTTCAAGGATGGGCTGAATGAGGAAATATATAAAGATTGCCGAGCCCGGGGGGTTCCTGACGACTTGCAGAGTTGGTATGTAGTAGCTGAAGATGTGGAGATCGAGCTGGCCCGAAGCCGACTCCGAGGAGGCCACGCACGAGACATGCCTTCTTCCTTCTACCGCAAAGGAGCGCCCAAGACAGCCGGGGGGGAGTGCAGAATTCAAACCAAAATTGAAGCCATTCACGTGTTTCAAATGTGGAAAGGAAGGCCATCGAGCTGCTGAATGCTTCTCCAAGCCAGTGCCAAAGTCTACCGGCTCGGAATCCAAGAAGGCTGACAAAGCACCCACAAAAGCTCGTGCAACTGGCCTGGAAGGAGAAGTCGTTGAGTTCGCTTCCCGTAACCAGGGCGAGTTGGGAACTCCAACCACCGCAGACGACAGCAGGACGGACTCCAACTCCGACTCCGATGAACTGGTGAGTCAAACCGAAGACCCCCTACTTATCCCCATAGAAATAAGGGTGCCATCTACAGGGACACATGCACAGATATTAGCCTTATTAGACTCTGGGTGCACCAGGTGCATAATTAGCCCAAAGGTGGTAGAGAAAATGGGCTTGAGGCTAAAAACGCTAAAAACACCCATTGCGTTCTGTCAGTTGGACAGATCGTTTGCAGGAGGGGGCCCAGCTACCTTTATGACTGAAACTCTTGAAATGCAGCTGGGGGATCACATAGAGACTCTCAAATTTATTGTGGCTCCTGGCATGGAACAACCTCTCATATTTGGAGTGCCCTGGCTCCACAGATGGAATCCATGGGTGAACTGGAAGATGGGGGCCTTGCGTATTCGCACCGAAAAACCGAGATTTGAGAGGGAAGAAGTTCCCCGGGAGGATGGGATCAAACCCGAAAGGGCGGAGGTGGCAATAGGCCACATCGAAGGGGAGGAGAAGATTCCAAAGGAATACTGGGACCTCCGTGAAGTTTTTAGTGAAAGAGCCTCAGATGTGCTACCTCCCCACCGAGCTACGGACTGTACCATTGAAATACTCTCCGGGGTGAAGCTCCCTAAGCCAAAAATCTACCCCATGACCCCCCGAGAACTAGGGGAATTACGAAACTTCATTGATAAAAACCTAGAACGAGGGTTTATCCAACCAGCCAGACCAAGGGTGGCGGCGCCCATAATGTTCCAGGAAAAGAAAGGTGGCTCCTTTCGTTTAGTAGTGGATTATAGGAACCTGAACGCTATTTGCATGGAAAACATTTACCCCCTACCGCTTATGAAAGACATGCTAGCGCACTTAGGAAAGGGAAAGGTCTTCACCAAACTGGACTTATGAGAGGCATACTATAGAGTGAGAATCAAGGAGGGTGATGAATGGAAAACAGCATTCAATTGCCCTCTGGGATGCTTCCGAGTACTCCCTTTTGGGCTACAGGGAGCCCCTGCTGTATTCATGCAATTGATTAACAAAGAACTGCATGAGCACCTGTATAAGGGGGTGCTGGTTTACTTGGGTGACATTCTTATCTACTCTGAGAACATGGACGATCATGTGAAATTGGTGCGAACTGTCCTGAAGAAACTCAGAGCTGCTGAACTATACGCCAAACTTTCCAAGTGCGAGTTCCACCAAAGCAAAATTGACTATCTTGGGTACCGCATATCGCATGAGGGCATAGAGATGGATTCTGGGAAGGTTTGAGCTGTATTGGAATGGGCCGCGCCACGCACTCGCAAACAACTACAGAGTTTCCTGGGATTTGCTAACTTCTATAGACAGTTTATCCCCTCGTTTGCCAAAATCGTGCTGCCAATAACAAATCTTCTGAACACAAAAGGTGAAGAAAAACCAAAACCCTCACGGCCCCTTGAATGGACTATGGACTGTCATACAGCATTCGAAAAGTTGAAACGGCTGTTTGCTGCTGAACCAGTCCTTAAACACCCAAACATGGAAGAACCTTTTGTAGTACAGGCTGACGCAAGCGACGTGGCTGTGGGAGCAGTACTTCTACAAAATAACGCAGAAGGGAAATTACAACCCTGTGCTTACACCTCCCGTAAATTGTCAGAAACCGAGAGAAGGTGGGCCATATGGGAAAAGGAAGCTTTCGCAGTGCGATGGGCTTTGTAATGTGGAGACAGTTCCTAGAAGGAGCAAAGCATCCTTTTGAGGTTTGGACTGACCATAAAAATCTAGAGGCATTGAAAGCACCGCGTAAGTTGTCACCAAAGCAAGTTCATTGGGCCCAGCATTTCAACCGGTTTAATTTCACACTACGCTACCTTCCTGGTGGAAGGAATTTCATGGCAGATGCACTTTCCAGATTGCCTCAATACAACAGCACCAAGGAGGAAGTGGTTCAACCCATCATCCCTTTGACACAACTAGCAGCACCGGTAACTACCAGGGCGCAAGAAAAATGCGATCCAGGCCTTTCGGGCGATTTACTAAAGAAACTACGAGAAGCCCTGAAAACTGATGAGTGGTTTCAAAATCACTCGAACGAATGTACCCTCTGTGATGAACTAGCTTGGTTTGGGGCCAAGCTATATGTCCCTGCCAGTCTAAGAGTAACAATATTGCAATAAGCTCATGACGCCAAGGCGGCAGGACACTTTGGGTTTGTTAAAACCTTACATCTTGTTAAAAGACAATTTTGGTGGCCTGTACTCAAAAAGGACATAGAGGCATATGTGGCTAGCTGTCCAGTGTGTGCCTCAGCTAAGAGACCTCTGGGAAAACCACCTGGTTTACTTCAGAGTGTGGCAAGGCCAAATGCTCCTTGGAAAGAGATATCCATGGATTTTATTGTTAACCTACCAGACAGTGAGGGTTGCACAGTTATTTGGGCCGTAACAGACTTGTTTTCCAAACAAGTGTATTTCATCCCCTGCTCTAAAATCCCTTCAGCAAAACCCCTTGCAAAATTGTTTATTTGTCATGTTTACCGACTACATGGAGCTCCAAAACACATAATTTCAGACTGGGGTGTGCAATTTACTTCCAACTTTTGGAAGGAGTTTTTAAAGTTGATAGGCTTCGCCCAGGGGCTAAGCTCCGCCCACCACCCTCAGACAAATGGGGCTTGTGAAAGAATCAATGCCATGTTAGAACAGTACCTGAGATGTTATGTAAATTACCAGCAAGATAACTGGGTAGACCTATTACCATTTGCGGAGGTGGCATATAATAACTCCATTCACAGCAGCACCAGGTTCACTCCGTTTAAGGTAGCATCTGGCCAAGAGTTTGTACCGATCCCCGAACTACCACAGGATGACCCACAGCATCCCTCTTTGATGGAGTGGATTTAACAGCTATGGGGTACTTAGGCAGTAACTCGTAAAGCTTTAGAATTTCCCTTCCCGAATGTTCAGGGAAAGGGGAAACCCCTAAGTGAGTTGGGAAGGGTGGATTGGCCATTGGACTGGCAGCAGGCCAGGCACCAAAAAGCTTCAGGGAAGCCACTCCAGTGCCCCATAGATGAATTGAAGGAGGAATTTGACCGTGCCACCCTTCTGGAGGAGGAGCCATCATGGAGACCAAAGGAGAGGGTGGGGGGGACCAGTCGAGCCTGCCGAATTGAGACGCCCTAGGCGGAGGCACAGCCCTTCCCCCCCCCCCCCATGGCAGAAGGAGAGGAAGCCCAAAACTGCATCTATGGGTTCCTCCCTTGCAAAACAAGCAGAGCTGCCAGGACAGGACACCACCTCCCTACCCTAGAATGAGAGGAGAGGAAGAGGATCAGTGGCACCAAGAGCAGGTTTACAGAGCCCCGCACTGTGAGGATAGAGCAGTGAGGGAGGACCCACCCCGCTTCAGAGGGAAGTTCAATGGCGACCCAGACCAGCTGGCGCAATTCCTCGACACAGCTGAGATCTACATCGAACGCTATAGGCACCTCTATCCATTTCCCAGAGCCCTAGTTAGTGCCATTGCAGAGGGTTTGGAGGGAGAAGCAAGAAGGTGGTCAGCAGCCCTCTACAAGAACAGGGCACCCCAACTGTACGACACAGATGAGTTCTTACAACTATTACGAACCCAGTTCGAAGAGGCAGAAGAGAACCCCTATGTGGAAGGCAAGCTCAGGAACCTAATGCAGAAGGGGAAGCCTATCAGAGAGCACATCCGTGAGTTCAGGAGAGTCATTGGGACTCTACCTCCTTATCAGAGCGACTACTGGTGTATTTTTTTAGAACGATCCTAAATAAGCGAATTGCCCAAGTGACCGCTTATCGAGACATCCTGAACCGACTCTCCGAATGGTTCCGAGTAGCAATAAAAGTCGACGGGGCTACGGGCCAACGATAGGCCGAAGCAACCAGATAGCAGGGAGAGGGGCCAACCTGACCAGAGGCCACCCGGCAGACGAGGAACCGCAGTACCACAGCCCACCCAGAGACAAGTCTTCCCACGGAGCCCGCTGAGGTGCTACAGGTGCGGGGGGATCAGTCACCTGGCAGCGTGTGGAACCCTGAGACCAAGGCCAGACCCACCGCCTAGGGCATGACCAGAATGAGGACCCAAACATGCCACCAACACACCACAGAAAGCCCCCTAGGGCCCAGAGGTCTTCGCCCACCTGACCAAAGCAAGAGGGGCCCCAGAGGAGGGAAATCAATCCCCCGAGTCATATGATAGCGAGGACGAAGGTGAAGACGGCCCAATAGTGAGTGGACCCATCCACCCCTTTCTGTTCCCTATATGCCTAACAGCCCCAAAAACAGGGACCCAAGGGACTTTCCAAGCCCTAATAGATTCATGCTGCACAAGGTGCCTGATTAACCTACCAACAGTCCTAAAGTTGGGATCCGTGCAAAAAAGCTCAACCACCCAATACGATTTGAACAAGTGGATGGATACCTAGTGGGGGGTGCTTACGCCACACACTTGACCGAGCCAGTGAGACTGGAGCTAGCAGACCACTGGGAAACAGTTCGGTTCATAATAGCCCCCAAAATGACTGACCCGGTCATACTTGGACTCTCGTGGCTAGACAAATGGGGCCCAATCATCTGGTGGCAAGGGGGAACCCACAGACTGAGGATTGCAAAGGGGCCCCAACCCCTCCTGCTCCAACCAGGGGAGATCCCCACCACGCAGGGGCCCCAATCCTCCCCACCCCAGCAAAGGAAGATGCCGCCAATGCAAGGGCCCCTCCCTGAGGGTACAACAGAGCAACTGGCGGCCGCATCTGATAGCTTCCACGACACAAACAGATCCCCAAAGAGTACCAAGACCTTGCGGAGGTGTTTAACGAGGCCGAGTGTGACGTTCTACCCCCCCCCCCACCGTGAGGCTGATTGCGCCATTAAGATCATCCCTGGAGCGAAATTACCTAAGCCTAAACTATATGTCATGACGCCCCGTGAAATGCAAGAAATGCGGAACTACATAGACAAGAACCTACAAAGGGGTTTCATTGAGCCAGCTAAGCCATGGGTCGCGGCACCGGTCCTTTTTAAAGAGAAGAAATACGGCTCTATGCGTCTGTAGTTGATTTTAGAGGTATCAAAGCCATCTGCGTACACAACTTATATCCTCTTCCCCTCATGAAAGACATGCTAGCCCACCTGGCCAAAGGTAGTTTTCAACAAACTAGACCTCCAAGAAGCCTACTAACGAATACGCATCAGGGAAGGGGATGAGTGAAAAACAGCATTCAACTGCTTCCTAGGGAGTTTCCAATTTAAAGTGATGCCTTTTGGACTGCAGGGAGCCCCAGCAGTGTTCATGCAGCTGATAAATGAAATCCTACATGACCACCTCTATAAAGGGGTTCTCGTCTACCTGGGCAACATTCTCATTTACACGGAAACCTTAGATAAACACTTAACCCTCGTCCACCAAGTATTGGAGAAATTGCTGAGGGTGAACCTGTATGTCAAACCGTCAAAATGCGAGTTCCACCAATCATGCCTAGACTACTTAGGTTACTGAATATCAAACAAGGGGGTAGAGATGGATCCAGCAAAAGTACAATCAGTTCTACAATGGCAACCCCCTCGCACCCGCAGACAACTGCAAAGCTTCTTAGGGTTCACAAACATCTACAGTTTGCAAGAATTGCCAAACCTCTGATGGACCTCCTAAAGACAGGGAGTCCCGCAATGAAGCCCCGCCCAGGACAACCCCTACAGTGGGACCTGACCTGCCAGCGGGCATTCGAAGCACTGAAAGAGATGTTTGCAAAAGAACCTATCTTAAAGCATCCTGACCCCAAACAGCCCTTCGTCATCCAAGCAGATGCCAGTGATGTGGCAGTAGGGGCCATGCTGCTCCAAAAGAACGGCCAAGGGAGCCTACAACCTAGTGCCTACACCTCCCAAAATCTCACCGACACAGAGAGGCGGCATGGGAGAAGGAAGCGTTCGTGGTGAGATGGGTGCTGCTGACCTGGCAACACAACTAGAGGGATGCCAGAGACCGTTCGAAGTCTGGACTGATCACAAGAATCTGGAGGCGCTTAGAACCCTACGGAAGTTGTCGCCCAGGCAAGTCCGCTGGGCGCAATACTTCAATCGTTTCAACGAGCTCCCCCCGGAGATACAGACAATCCCGGATCTGCGCACCTTCCGCCGCGCACTTATGATTTTTCTATTTCATCAAGCAAGCCTGGCTTAAATCTTTTCCCCTGTTAAATGTAAATTTTAAATTGTTTTTTTAAATTATTGGGTATTTTAAATTTGTCTCAGCCAAATTGATTTAATTCATTTTATTCTATTTTAAATTTCTGTATGTATGTGTTTTTTATTCGTGGCTGTTCACCACCCTGAGTCCTTCAGGAGAAGGACGGTATACAAATTTAATAAAAACAAAACAAAAACAAACTTCGAGCTTAAGCACATCCCAGGGGGGAAGAACTTTCTGGCCTATGCACTCTCCCGGATGCCCCAATATAACAGGGAGCGGGAGCAGGTAGTGAACACCATCATCCCCTCTGCCCAAGTCGTGGGTCAGGTGGTCACCAGACAACAATGGCGCAACCAACAGGGCCAATTTGCAAGCGACATAATGACAAGGCTCAAAACTGAAACAGTGGCGGACCCCTGGTTCTGAGACAATCAACATCTCTTGATAAAAAGGGATGACCTAGCATGGAAGGGGACAAAGCTCTATGTCCCACAGACCCTACGCACCCTGATCCTCAAGAGGAGACACGACGTTAAACCAGCAGGACATTTCGGTTTCCTAAAGACTCTGCACTTAGTACGAAGACAGTTCTGGTGGCCCCACATGAGAAAGGACGTAGACAGTTAGGTAAAAAGTTGTACCATTTGTGCCACGATGAAGGTACGAACAGGATGCACCCCCGGACTGTTGCAACCAGTAGCTGAACCGACAAGACCATGGGAGGAGATTGCGATGGACTTCATAGTAGAACTACCGAGGAGTGGTGGAAATACAGTGATCTGGACTGTTAATAGACTTATTCTCCAAACAGGCACACTTCATTCCTTGCAGCGGGCTGCCCTCGGCCCGCCAGTTATCCAAACTGTTCCTGAAACACATCTACTGCCTGCATGGAGGCCCCAGAAGAATCATTTCTGACTGAGGGGTCCAGTTCACAGCAAAATTTTGGAGGGAGTTCCTCCGATCCATAGGGTCGTCCCAAGGCCTCAGCTCAGCGTTTCACCCGAGCACCAATGGAGAGACTAAATGCTACTATAGAGCAATACTTAAGATGCTACGTCGACTACCAACAGTCCAATTGGGCAGACCTTGTATATTTTGTGGAGGTCGCGTATACTAATGCTGTCCACAGTAGCATGGGATTAACCCTGTTTAAAGTAGTGAGTGGTATGGACTTCGTCCCCATGCCAGAGTGCCCAAGGGAGCCCCCTTCCTCAGTCAGTTTGACAGATTGGATGGCAATGTTGATAGAAACCTGGGAGAACGTTAAGAGGGCATTGGCCAAGGCGGCACAATCCTATAAGAAACAAGCAGACAAGCACCGAACTCCCCAAAGACCATTTTGAGTGGGAGAGAAGGTCTACCTCTCCACCAAATATTTGAGACTCCCAACCAAGAAATTGGGTCTGAAATTTATAGGACCATTCCCTATTGTAAAAATAATCAACCCGGTTACAGTACAACCACAGTTGCCCCGGCTTCTAGGTAAGATACATCCCGTTTTCCACAACAGCCTCCTAAAGCCTGTAGTGGGGTCAACTTTAAGGCCGATACCATGTGACCCCCCCCCCAGTCCCCTGGTTGTTGGGGGCCAAACTCACTATGAGGTACAGCGAATCCTCAATTCAAGGTGGCACAGGGGGCGCCTCCAATACTTAATTAAATGGAAGGGTTACCCGTTATCAGAGGCTTCCTGGGTGAAAAGCACAAACATTCAAACTGACCGCCTTATAGCCAAATTCCATGCAGATTACCCGGGCAAGCCAGGAGGGGCAGGGGACACACCCTCGGATGGGATAACAATGCTTAATTTGTTGTACTTTTTTTCCCCTCCTCGGCAGGCTGCCCTTGAGAAATGAAGGGAGAGGGGCCGAATGTCAGCGCTCTAAATCATTCTTGCTCCATCGCTAACATGAAAGAAAAAAAGTTTAGAAGTAGCAGTTTGAATTTTAGTAGCTTGGCTTTTCACCCAGTTTCTTCTCTACCCGGCAGATAACGTCACCTAGGTGATGGAGGGCGGGGAGGGAAATTCCTGTGATTTAAAGCAGCCGGAATGAAAGACTGATTTGGAAGATGGCCAATGAGACACTGGGATTTGAGGAATGGAAAGGGAGGGGTTTGGGATTAAAGAGTCAGTTTCGGCTACAAATGAGTTCAGGACAGATTATTATTTTTCAATAAATGAGAGATTTCATCAAAGACTTTGTGTTTGAGAATGAAATTTATTTGAGATAACATCGGAACCTGACACAAACACTGCCTCACTGTCCTGTGCGCCCAAGCCAGCCAGGTGCTCTGGACTGCAGATACGTATCAGTACCACAGGCTGGAGGGCTGGGGCTGCACAAGAAGCCCACTCAGGCGGGTAGGTCAGGAAACCTGGTCCGCCCATCCTGGCTCGCAGCTCTGCTCCCCTTGCTCTTCCAGGTTCCAGTGTACCGGCCACCTGGTCTTCATGCATGTGGGAGTGCCGGAAGGGCAGCCGCCCTGGTGCACATGCACATTGGCTGGCTGGACTTCACACGTGCATGCATGCCAGAAACCGGAAGACCTGTTCTGCCCCAGCTATGGACCTCCCTCCCAGCTGATGGGCCACAACAAGACCAGGTGCATGCTGGAAACCAAAAGATTATTTTCCCAGCACGCGCATGTGGCTGCTCTTTTGGTTTCTGGCACTCCAGTGCATGTGAAGACCAGCTGACCAATGCCAGAACCCAGAATAGCAACGGGTGACGGCTTGCGTGCCTAGAGAGATGGCTCTGTGTGCCACTTCTGGCACCTGTGCCATAGGTGCACCATAACGGGTATAGGATCTCCACTCAAGCAAGGGTTGGAGTAGAAGACCTCTAAGGTACCATCCAACTGTTATTTATGTTCTATGTTCATATGTTCTAAGTTTATGGTTAAATGTATTGGATGATCCCAGTTAATAATGGTTATAGCTGAATTTGCGATATGAATTCAGGCATTATCTCCAATATTGGAGCCAAGTTGTTAATTCTCATTTTCAATCATTTTAAACCCAGAGCTCAAGATGTTCTGAGGTTTTCTCCTTTTAAGGTACTGTAGAATGTCTAAAAACTTTATTTTACTTGGCAGGGGAGAGAGGGTGATGATGAGCTTGCTGCTTTTGGTTTTTCTTCTGATCTGATAGAAATAGAAAGCTGAAGGAGAAGAAAAGACAACACAATATATGTTTTTGAAAGACAGAGGTCTAAAGGGCTTTCATTGATATAAGTCATGCTGGTGGCTCTTTTTCAGGACTATGAGAAAAGATTGCAGAAGAAGGATGTCATTGATACAAAGGACAGTTCAGATTCACACAGAACAATTGTTGCAAAGTACATGGAAAAGGTAGGAGTTTTTAATGTACTTAATAAATACATATGTAAAATATACTTGGAAATATTTTGGAAAAATTCTAAGCTTAATCATAAGCCTGAGTGGAGTAGCAGGCTAATGCCTCCTACTAAGGCAGCATTTAACATCCAGCTGCCTGCAATTACTGCGAGTTCTAATCTCACCAGGCTCAAGGTTGACTCAGCCTTCCATCCTTTCTAAGGTGGGTAAAATGAGTACCCGGTTTGTGGGGGCAATAAGCTGACTTTGTATAAATATACAAAAGTATGAAGGCTATTGCTTAACACATTGTAAGCCGCCCTGAGTCTCCAGAGAAGGGCGGCATATAAATATAAATTTTAATTTAAAAAAAAAATAACCCTAAATAATTGGAAGTACCATAACTGATGGCAAGATGGATGGTATATACATTTAATTAAATATTTGGAAATATTTTGTGTATATCTCTGCAAAAGATGTGATACATCTTTATTAGTTGTAAGACAACAGGGTGTGTTTTGAATGAAATCATTTAACTAAATAGTAAAAATATATTTAATGTTAATATTAAATAGAAATTTATAATAGAAATAAACAATACAAATATTTCCTGTAATTTATCTTTGCCACCTCATTGCTTATGTCACCATATTCTGATTTCTAAGGAAACCAGGGAAGTTAAAGGCCAAATTATAAAAACATTTTTGCATCTCAAGTGTGTTGTGTTTTGTTTTGTTTTAATGCAAGCTATATGGGCTAAGAACAGCCATGTGGATTTTCTCTTAGAGGACAAAATGACTAAGTCCTTTTTTAAAAAAAAATTTGATTAAAATTGAGGAAGGACAAACTGTTGCAAGTTGGATAGGTCTCTGCAACTTAATGCAAATTAATAGATTTTTTTCCTTTAAAACTATAGACCAGATTCATTCCCAATTTCAGTATCTTAGTCAGTCTGCAAATTGGCCTACTCTGTCCTTTTCAATTGCTTTTGTACATCACTCTATCCAAGTCTCACTTGCTTATGATTATTTTCTGTTTTTAAGAAAGAATTAATCTAAAATGAAAGAATGAGGTAGGATTGAATGAGTTTTCATCCTATAGACCTTTTGCTTGATTGTTTTAGCCCAAAATGGGTCTAAGAAAAAGAACAACTGTATTTGTTAATGTGAGCAGCACAGCAATTGAGTAATTTCAGATTTAAAATCATTTTATTTTTCCTTTTTTTTTTCAGGTTAGGGAGTCAGTAATTAATCGTTTCCTGATCGCAAAGCACCATTTTGTTCTTTCTGACTTGGTCAATGAAGATGAAATCCCTACTATTGGGTAAGGAAGAGAATATAAGGCTAGCTCAAAGTTGTAATGTGATTCATGTTTTTGTTTTACTTTGAAGGGTTTTAATTTAAATATTTTTTGAAAGTGCAATTGAGGCCCTGAAAACCTTGCTTAATTTGTTTTAAAATGTAGCCGTGTCCCTTTCTAAGCAAACTTGTTTCTAATTTTGTCTCAATAACATTTAATGGAATAACATTTAATCTACAGTATCTTTGGTTGGCATTTTCAATTACATTTTCTGAAAACATGAAGGTAATTGGAGGTTGATGATAACAGTGTGAAATAGATTGTGTGGAAACAGTGTATTTCTACAACTATGCTGGACTAGGGCATCTGGAAGTAGGTATGACAATACTACCATATAAGTGGCATGAGGTTGTGTATGATGTCACATGCAGAACCCATGACATCAGCTATCTCTCGAAGTAAAAGAAAGGCTAGGCCAGGAACTGAAGGAAGGTGGGCAGTTAACAACATTGAGGGCAGAAATGGAAACTCAATGGAATACGAGACACATACCCAAAAGAGGGAACTCTTATGCTGGAGTGAAACTGCCATAAAGAGATGTCCCATTGTTTATTGTCAGTCCTGTAAGTAGACCAGATCAAGAAACCAATGCCATGTAGGATAAGAATACTTTTATTGTAAAGTTATTGTGTGAAACAAGAAGTTGTTTTTCAAGTTAGTTTTATGGGAATGGACTCAAGGCCCATTTGTCTGATTATTTCTTGCCCTTGATTTCTTAGTCTGATCTACCTTGTAGGACTGGCAGAGCTTTAGTTAGATTTTTTGTCAGCATATTTCATTCCCTCAAAAACCTTATCTATTCCCCCATTCGGTTCCAACCCCTGCTTTTATTTCTTCTTTCTTTCCTTTCTAATCATTCAATCCATATCTATCTGAAAGTGAATTCCACTAAATATAGTGGGATTTTTGATCATATAAGACAGTTCTGTATATTTTCTATTCCCATGCAGACATTTCCCAATTCAGTTTCATCTCTTGGTTCCCTCCTCAGTGAGGTTGATACCAAGATGGCAGGATTAGCTAACACCCTAGATCAGTGATGGCTAACCTTTTTGCTATCGTGGGCCAAAATCAGGGGGAGCGCGGGGGGGTCATGTGCATGTGTGTCCACACCCATAATTCCATGCGCCCTGCCGCCCCCGCGCATGCACGCCTAAACCCCCCGTGATCCCCCGCTTTTGGCACATGATGGCACAGTGGGCCCGCTAGGCCCGTTTTTCACCCTTCCCAGGCTCCAGAGGCTTTCTTGGAGCCTGGGGAGGGCGAAAACGGCCTTCCCCACACTCCTGGAGGCCCTCCGGAGGCTGAAACTGGTCTGTTTCCCGACTTCTGGTGGGCCCAGAAGGTCCAAAATTTAGCTGGCTGCCACACGCATGTGCGCTGGATCTGAGCTAGGGTAACGCTCGCGTGTCCACTGATATGATTCCGCATGCCACCTGTGGCATACGTGCTATAGGTTCGCCATCATGGCCCTAGATTATAGTCTCAAGATGGATCTCAAGAGACTTGAACATTGGGCCCTATCTAACAAAATGAAATTCAATGTAGAGAAAAGTAAAGTCTTACACTTAGGCAAGAAGAAACAAAGTGCACATATAGACTAGGTGAAACCAGGCTTAATAGTAGTAACTGTGAGAGGGATTTTGGCATCTTAGTGGACAACCACTTAAATATGAGCCAGCAGTGTGTGGCAGCAGTCAAAAAAGCCAATGCAATCCTAAATTGCATTAACAGAGGGATACAATCAAGATCAAGTGCAGTACTAATACTGTAAAGCCTTAGTAAGACCATAACTAGAATACTGCATCCAGTTTTGGTCACCTCACTATAAAAAAGATGTTGAGACTCTAGCAAAAGTGCAGAGAAGAGCAACCAAGATAATTAGGGGACTAGAGGCTATAACATATGATGAGCGGTTGCAAATACTTGGTATGACTAGTCTAGTGAAGAGAAGGACCAGGGGAGACATGATAACAGTGTTCCAGTATTTGAAGGGCTGCCACAGAGAGGAGGGGGTCAAGCTATTTTCCAAGGCACCCGAAAGCCATACAAGGAATAATGGATGGAAGCTGATCAAGGAGAGATTCAACCTAGAAGTAAGGAGAAATTTTCTGACAGTGAGAACAATCAACCAATGGAACAACTTGTCTTCAGAAGTTGTGGGAGCTTCATCACTGGAAGCTTTCAATAAGAGATTGGACTGCCATTTATCATAAATGGTATAGGGTCTCCTGCTTGGGCGGGGTGGTGGTGGGTTGGATTAGATGATTTATAAGGTCCTTCCAACTCTGTTAATCTGTAAGGATCTGTAAGTGTTTGTGTGATGTAAATTAGTGTTGTTTATTCATAGATGCTGATTCATGGTCTGGTTTCAGTCTGTTTGAATGGCTGGTGGTTGTTTCTGATTATTACCAGGCATTCAAGCAGACCAAAACCAGACCATGACTCAGCAGTATATGAACAAACAACATTAATTTACATCACACAGATGATACTTAAAACCAAAGACCATGCCTCAATAGCAACAGCCAGCCAATCAAACAGTCCAAAGTCAGACCATTACTCAGCTGAACAAACAACATCCACATTAATTTGCATTACATAAAGATCAGTGCTCTGACAGGCGAGCACAATTCAAAGCACACTCACAATGTCTCCTTGAATGGTGATTAAATGTTTGCAACCAAATTGCCAAGCACACAGCTCAGACCACCAGACCAGTTACCAACCTGAGCTACTTATATTCAAATATACAGTATTTCTTCTTAAAAATCTCCAGTGATGGAGCACCCACAACTTCTGAAGGGAAACCATTCCACTAATAAATTATTCTTGCTGTCAGGAAATTCCTTCTTAGTTCTAGGTTGGTTCTTTCCTTGATTAGTTTCCATCCATTCCTTCTTGTCCTGCCTTCAGGTGCTTTGGAGGTTGACCCTCATCTTCTTAGTGGCAGCCCCTCAAATATTGGAATACTGCTATCATGTTGTCCCTTCTCTTTTTTTTTCATTAGATTAGACATACTCAATTCCTGCAATCATTATCCATAATGTTTGTAAGATAAGGACTATATAGTAATAGCAATAGTACTTAGACTTATATACCACTTTACAGTGCTTTACAGCCCTCTCTAAGTGGTTTACAGAGTCAGCATATTGCCCCCAACAATCTGGGTCCTCATTTTACCCACCTCGGAAGGTTGGAAGGCTGAGTCAACCTTGAGCCTGGTGAGATTCGAACTGCTGGCAGTCAGTAGAAGTAGCCTGCAGTACTGCTCTCTTAACCACTGCGTTACCATGGCTCATGTATATGTAAAAATAAAATAGAACCCTCTGATAGCATCTGCTACTTTGGAAAAGTGCTTTGTTTAATTTGGTTGTTCTGTTCTCCTTTAAACAAAGAACCCTTGAATATATGGAACAGGAATGGACATTACCTTGTATGATAGACATTGATTATCCAGACAACTTCTGGGTTTTGTACATTCCCAAGCATCTTTTGCTAGCAATTTCAGAACTGAAGGAATGAATACGTCTAGGAGCTTCTCACTCTCAAGCAATTAATGTGTTTCCTAGCTTTTGCTCTAATTTCAACATCATGATTAACCCAGTAGAATTTACAGGAGTTTGGGAAAGCAATCAATATCTGGCATTCTAGTATTAGAACATATACTTCCTGATTTTATTTGCTAAGAGTAAAAGGCCATGGTGTTGAACTTTTCAATCTGAAAAATGTAACTGATAGTGAAATTTGAACTAATTTTTTGAGTTTTTGCAAGCTTTTCAGTCAATCTAGCTTATTTCATTTTGTTCCTTTTTGTTTATGCATCCACTGAACTTTATTTCAATTTTGGTTTTTCTTTTTGTTCTGCTCTGCCTTCTGTTTAAGTTCTGCTGGCCCAGGGTATGTCAAGTTGCATTCTCACTTCTATGTAGATGGTTAGTTTTGAGATCTATATTCAAACCAGTGTGTTTTGTAGAATTATTATTGTTTAGAAACTATAGGTATTAAACAATGTTAGCATGACAAATTATAGCAACAGAACTTTTAAATTTTAGCTCTGCTTTTTTAATAGCTTTTTGAGCGTCAGCCTCTTTAAACTGGCCGAAGCAAAGCGACCCTTAAAACCAAGGCGAAAAGAGAGGAAGAAAGTAATGGCACAAAATCTCTCAGATGGTGATATCAAACTCTTGGTTAATGTTGTTAGAGCATTTGAGCTTCCTGTTAGAAAGTGTGCTGGGAGGTAAGCAGCTTTTAATCAAGCTCTTAGCAATGTTCTTCGGTGGACAGTATATTGGGCACTGCTTTAGTCTGTATGCTTGCTAATCACAATCTTAGACAGCAATACTGGAGTATTTATTCCCTCCTCCAATTTTTAATTATTAGTACTTTATTGTTACATAGCCATGTATCTTGCCTTCCAAAGCTTTAACTGTGCTTGTTCCATTCCTCCAGGCATATAATTCAAAAGTCCCTGAAAAGGTTCTGAAAAACACCTCTCTTGTGATGTGATGTGTGTAAGAAAACAAGAAGAGCTGCAGCCAAGGCAATGGGAGATCTCAGCCCAAAGAAGCCTGTTAAAATCTCAGAAGGCACCCTTCCTATTTCCTGGAAAGTAAAGGCAAGGGTAGGGGGCAGGGGGATGTGTTTCTAGATTTGGAAGATACTGGTTTTATAATAGAGGTTATAATACCTTATAATAATTGTAATACCTTATATACTGTGTTTCCCCAAACACAAGTCCTACCCTGAAAATAAGCCCTAGCCCAATTTTCACACCTGCACCAACTATAAGCCCTAGCCCCAAAGTAAGCCCTACTTAAGGCTACTTACGAGCCTATGCAGCTGCCCACCTACCCATTCTGTTTGGTTGCTGCCGATGCAAGAAGAGGTCGGGGGATGGGAGGTTGCTGCAGCCACAAGGTGAGGGGGTGGAGGACGAAGCAAGGTGAGGGTTGCAGAGCTGCCCCACACACCCTGCACCAGCTTATCTGAGGCCCCCACAGCCAGGCCATCAAGTGCCAACAGCTGCTTGGCCTCATGGCAGCAGCTCCAGCACCCCCGTGCAGGATTGCCAGCCTGCTGCTTCTCCTTGCCACCGCAACGAAGCAGGAAGCTGAGTGCTGCACCTGTGCCGCGACCACTAAGCAACATGGTGGTAGGGTGGAGGACAAAGTGAGGCAGTGGTGGGGGTGGAGGATGATGTGTGGCAGGGGGGCAGAGCTGTCCCATGTATCCCCAACTGGCTTACTAGAGGGTTCCACTGCGAGGCCATCAATGTGCCAACAATTGCCTAGCCTCACGGAAGTGGCTCCAGCAGCCCCATGCAGGATCCCACATGGCCACTGGCCTGCTTCATCTCCTTTCTCATCGCTGCAACAAAGCAGGAGGCTAAGCGATGCACTGGTGCCTCAGCCACTTAATGAGTTGTTGGGGTGGAGGAGGATGAAGTGAGGTAGTGAGGGGGTGAAGGACACTAAACCCTACCCTACTCACCCCACCCCAGGGGAGCCACAATGCCATACCCTAATCCTGACATCCCTGATTTAATGGTACCATACATTTAACCCCCAGACAAGATCGAGTTCAAGAAAGGACTTATGGAGGACTCTGAGGGCAAGAATCTTATGGCTTTCTGCAAAGAGTAGAAGTTGGATCTTTGTACGGTCCGAAAATGGCGAGCAGAGTACAATAACCTCAGACAACAGGTGGACAAGGGAAATGCTAAGAAGCACAATTGTGCAACATGTCAGCAACCATCATTTCCTGAACTGGAAGAGAACATCTGTGAATGTTCTTGCTGACAGGAGAGCAAAGGCTTTGCTTGTGCACAGGGCTGATATTCAAACATTTTCCCTTGCAATGGCACCACAGTTAGAAATATCCCCCAGAAGAATTCAGAGCATCACAACACTGGCTGGATGGCTTCCTTCAGCGATATGAATGGTCTCTAAGAAGATCGACAACACTGTTCAAGCTGGAAGATACTGAACTTATTATACATGCACTTGCATTCAAGTCCTTTGTTGATGGCATCGACTTTTCTAAATACCAACTTTCAACATGATTGCTAGGGATGAAATGGCAATGTTTATGGGCCAAGGATTTCAGATGACAATTGATCAGAGGAGTGCCTTGCCAATCCACATCCCCTTCACTGGTTATGAAAGTGCATGTGTTACCTGTATTTTGGCAATTTGTCTGGATGGAAAGAAAGCCCCACTTCTAATCATCACTAAGGGCAAGAAAGACAAGATTGAACTTTTTCAGGCATTTATGTTCTTTTTTTTTTAATTGAAAAAGTTTTAAAAGTTTTACATACATTTCCCCCCTTTCCCCAACCACCCCCCCGACTTCCCAGAGCAAATACAAAATATAAAATACAGCTTGAATCCCCTAAATTCAACTCCATCTCTCACTTATCATAATCATTAAACAAATAGATAAAAGGAAAGCAAGTCTTCTTTCTTCTTATTCCATCTGATTTAACAGATTTAGTATCCATTTATAATTGCAGCAGTTAATAAAACAGTTAAATATTACCTAATCAAACCTATCGTTACTCAATTTAACTAATACATACTTAGCAGATTATTAGATTTATACAGTTTAACAAGATATTTTATAACTTCTTTCATTGAAAACAAAAAAACCCTCATTCGAAAACCCCAAATTTAAAATAAAATATTATATAAACTCTTCCGTCCTCCACTTTTAAACCATCAAGGTCCAATTATAGTTAAAACACTTTAAAAAAAAACCATTTTCTAACTAAAAAGTAATAATCAAACCTCTTATTAATTTATCAGTACATATTAACAAATCACCTAAAAACATCATTAATAGCTATATCAAACATTTAAATTTTTCATACTAGATTAAACCAGTTGTTAATCTTCTTATATTCACATCTTCCAACAGCATGTAGAATGTCTTCATTTGCGTCTACCCACCTAAATAAAAATTGCTTCTTTATATAACCCCCCCCCGAGTGACTTTGTAATTATATTTCAAATAATATCCATCAAATCCAGCCAAAAATTGGATTAATAAGTTCATCAGACGTATTAGGGAAACCACCAGATCAGCTGCAATTGCCCTAGGCCGTAATCCTTTTGCCTTATATTTATTACCTTCAAACAGAAAACTCCAATTTACTATATTCAATAAAACTTCTACAATTACAATTAAATCCAAATTTATTACAGTCCTTAATAAAATATTCCAAATCACTCAGGTCAAGGCTTGTTTCACAACCCAACACACCAGCATTGCAGTGAACTGTTTATTCTTCTCAGAATATTCCAATACAGCTGTAGGTTACCTCCTCATCGTCGCTCATCGCTTAGTTAACTGGCATTAAGCTGTTGGATGTTTTCTTCCAAAAGTTCAAAATCTTTAAACACTTAAACAATACTTTTTAAGGACCATCATCTCATCAAGCAGGGTTATTTTCCTTGTCTCCAGTCTTTCTTCTTCTCCTTTTTACGAACTCTTTTCTTAACTTTGATTCCTCTGCCTTTTCTAACTCCAATATAATCTTGCATTTTTTGGGATTGCATATTATAAAATTTTTGCAAAAGTATAACTTCTTCTGAAAACAGCTCTTTAAGTGCAGGTTGGACTTTGTAACAAAAAATTCGTATAGCCAAAGTCTCATCAGCTCCCAAAATTTCTTGCTCCTTATTCTGCAAAGGATCCATCTTGCTCACCAAAAATACTGTAGGCTGTTGTTGTTGTTCTTTTCCTTCTCCCAGCTCTTCAATCAATCCCCCACTGCTAGATTGCAACTCAATATTTCCATGTATTTCATTGTTTCCAGCTTGAGAAGCTTGAAATATAGTTTCAATTTTTTCCAATAAAGCAGAGGTAATTGAGCTCCAAGCTTCCTCAAAATCAGACCATATATGAGGGTTAATTAACCCTTCTTTGCTTTCTTTGCTTTCAAAAAGACCAGCCATCTTGCCCCCCTTCTTCTTTCCCTTCCAAAAGGACAGGGGGAAAAAAAAGAAGTATCAAAAAGAAAAAAAAGATCCTTTGCAATTTGTAATTTATATTACTGCTTCAATTATTATAATTACTTCCTTTCTTGGTTCATCCACTTTTCAAAAAAGAGTTTTATGTTTCAAACAGGGGCTTGTCAATAATTGCTTTTAACTTTCACTTCTTCACGCCCTGTTGAAACTCAAACGCCATCTTGCTTTCACTTTCTCTGCTTAAAGAAAATCTTTTAAAGAAGGTAAATCTTTGGAGTTAAAAAAAAAGAAAATACTTGCTGTTTTATTCTTGCTGCTTGTGCTCCACCAACTCGATTCAAAAATATTTATTTGAAGTTGGTTGCTGGGATGGTCACGACATCTAGCTCTGCAAAGCAGAGACATCCAGGGTCCGGAGTACTGACAGGCTTAGCGGGGAGCTCTCATCTTCGAGCGCCAGATTATGGGTAAAATCTGGCACTCTTAGGGAGCTCTACCCCACCCGTCTACTCACTTTCCCCCCTCTTACCAGGAGGAAAGTTTCCAAACCGCAAGACAGCTGATAGTCGCTGTTCTTGCAGTTCTACGGAGCCCTGGGTTGGTGCTTCAAAAAGAAGCGTCCGGCGATGTCGCGATCCCACCGGAAGTCTCGCATTTATGTTCTTGAAACCAAAAAAGCCTGGTACACACAAGCTGTTATAAGGAAGTGGGTCGATTTAATGCTGCCACTTATTGTGCGAGGTGACCAAAGAGGTCTGATTGTCTAGGATTCAGCTTGCATTCACCGCACTAAAGACATGAAGAAGTTCCTTGCACAGAGAAGAGTAGATCAAATAATGATTCCCACATGAATGAGTGCCTATCTCTAGACCAGTGATGGCTAACCTTTTTGCCGTCATGTGTCAAAAGCAGGGGCAGCATGGGGGGGGGGGGGTGTCGCGCGTGCGAGTGTCCACACCCATAATTCAATGTGCCCCCCCGTGCATGCACATGCAACCCTCCCATGCTCCCCCCACTTTTGGCATACGATGGCACGGTGGGCCTGGTAGGCCTGTTTTTTGCCCTCCCCAGTCTCCAGAGGCTTTCTTGGAGCCTGGGGAGGATGAAAAACCCCACTGGAGGCCCTCCGGAGGCTGGAAACAGCCTGTTTCCCAACTTCTGGTGGGCCCAGAAGGCCCAAAAAGCAGCTGGCTTGTGCATGCATGCACACCGGAGCTGTGCTAGGGCAACACTGACGTGTCCACCGATATGGCTCCGCATGCCACCTGTGGCACGCGTGCTATAGGTTCGCCATCATGGCTCTAGACACTTGATACTGCAGTAAACAAGCCATTCAAGGACCATTTGGACATGGAAATCAGTGGCTACATTGAAAATAGAATGGAGAGAAATCAGCATGGAAACTTTGTGAAGCCTAGCCTGCCACAGGTTGTGACTTGGGTGAAGAATTCATGGGATAAAATCACTGAAACCTGTGTTGCCAATGCACTATGAGCAGGCTACATGGACAAGAAGTGCTCATTTATGGAGACCTCTATTGCTAGACATGAGATATTGGGGCCAATGGTTTTACAGAAAATGGAGTCACAAGAAATTCAGGCCAGAATTCAGTGTTTGGAGAGTTATGATGATGTTCCAGAAGAAGATGACATAACTATATTTGAACAAATGTAGATTGTTGTACATCAGCATTGTGGTTGACCTAGGATAGGATGGGTTAGGGTTAGAGTTTGGCATTTGTGGTTGCCCTGGAGTGGGTTAGGATTTGGCATTGTGGTTGGCCTGGGGTGGGTTAGGGTTAGGGTTTGGCCTGGGGTGCAGTGAGTTAGGGGTGGGGTCAGGGCCGGATTTTCCTTTAGGCTAACTAGGCTTCAGCCTAGGGCCTCAAGATCAAGAGGGGCCTTTTATTATCTCTCATGTAATTTACAAACTTAAAAATGGGAGGTGAAAGGGCCTCATAAGTGGAATAGCCTAGGGCCTCTTTTCATCTAAATCCAGCCCTGGGTGGGGTTAAGGTTTAGCGTCCTCCAACGCCCCCCCCCCCAACTGCCTTGCTTAGTGGCCGTGGCACCAGTGCATCTCTTCGTCTTCCACTCCCCACTGCCTTGCTTAGTCCTCCACCATCCCATCACCTTGCTTCGTCCTCCACCCTCCAACCACCTTGCTTAGTGGCTGAGCATTGCTCAGCCTTCTGCTTTGCTGTGGCGGCAACCAAGGAGAAGAAGCAGGCCGATCCTGCATGGGGATGCTGGAGCCGCTGCCGTGAGGCCAGGCAGTTGTCAAAGCATGTTGGCTGTTAAGCCAGTGCGGAGTGCAGATAAGCCAGTGTGGAGTGCATGGGGCAGCCCTGCATCCCCTATCTTGCTTTGTCCTCCACCCCTACTGCCTCGCTTAGTGGCTGCTGCACCAGTGCATCGCTTCATCCTCCACTCCACCTGCCTCACTTAGTGGCTGCTGCACCGGTTCATCGCTTTGTCTTCCACCACCACCACCGCCTCATTTTGTTCTCTACCACCACCCCACTCCGCCTCACCTCCTGCTCCGATGTGGCCACGAAAAAAATAAGACCTACCCTGAAAATAAGCCCTGGTGCTTATTTTGGTGACCCAAAAAATATAAGACCGTGTCTTATTTTCAAGGAAACAAGGTAGGTAGTCCTCAACTTTACAAAAGTTCATTTAATTACCGTTTAAAGTTACAATGGCATTGAAAAAAGTGATTTATGCTGGTTTTTGCATTTATGTCCATTGTGGGATCCCCATAGTCACATGATCAAAATTCAGATTCATATTTATGATGATTGCCATGTCCTGGGGTCATGTGATCACCTTTTGTGACCTTCTGACAAGCAAAACCAATGGGGAAGCCAGATTCACTTAACAACTGTTACTAACTTAACAATTCACTTATTAACTGTGATTCACTTAATAACTGTGGCAAGACAGGTCATAACTCACTTAACAAATATCTCACTTAGCAACAGAAATTTTGGACTTAATTGTGGTAGTAAGGTGAAGACTATCTGTAACAGAAGTAGTGTTAAAGTCATGGTTTTGATTTCTCATCTAGACTACCTCAAAGGATAGCTTGCATCCAGCTTGCAAGTCTGAAAGCACATCTCTGCCTTCTCCCACCCTTACTTCTACTTTCCAGGAAACTAGGGAGGATCCTTTCCAAAACATTGCCAGGCCCCCATTCCTGCGGTATGCTGAGATCTCTCTTGTGTAACCATTGCCTTGACTGTGGCTTTTCCTCCTGTATCCCAAGGTCATTTTCACAAACCATCATATGTGAACATCCCAGGATTTTTCAAAACCTATTCTATATAGAATCAAAAATCTTTCATTAGTTTTCTGATGATTATTTGATCATCAAATGCTATAGGTTATCATCAATATATGATTTCACAGTTCAGATTAGGAGCAGCTGAACACCCCCTTTTACAGACAAAAAAGAGAGAGCGAGCAACATTTGTGAAATAAGGGGAATGGTGGGGGGGAGAACAGGAGCTAACGTTTTCCAGTTATGGTTCCAGCCTGGTACAGTACTTTTCTCTTTTGTTCCAGGACCTACTGAGATAAAAAATAAAACATCTCTGAAGAGTATTTAGTTTAATAGTTGGTTCTTACCAACTTTATTTATTTTGCTTGAAATATTTAAATGGCATTATTAATACTATTTTAGTGTCATTATTAATTTTATTTTTCATTATCACTTTACCTTTTCAATTTCAATTTACCTTTGTAGTGTGATAACTTTAGTCAGTTGTTGGTTTTTTAATTTATTCACATTTACTACATTTTAACTGTTACAGAGATCAGCAGTACAGTATATAAGTAGCACAAATAAGATCTGTGTATGGGGGAAGTAAATCTGTACTTGTTCATGCTGAGCCAAATTGTTTTGGGGGTTTGGGTGGGTGGAGTGTATGTGTGCAAATTGAAAAAATAGCAAAAACAAGAGGGAACAGAAATAATTTATTTGTACTATTGCTGTGCAAATGTCATCATCACTTTTGAAAATTTGTACTTAAAAACTTTTAGTTTTATTTTTTAAAAATCCTATTGGAATTGACTTTTTCTACACCTTTTTGTAAAGCAAACTTCAGCAGCCATCTAAATCATCATGGGCTTTCAATGAGATGTTTGTTGCTTCTGCAACTCCACACAGCTCCAACCACAGTATGGACTGGACATTTAGCCAGGTACCTTACAATGCCATGAACCTGGAGGGGACGAATGGATAAATAGTTGAATAATAGCAATATCCTTATTCTTTTTATGTATAGGGCTCACCATTCCACTATTCTTGAGGGGTTCATTCTATGAAATTGATAAATATAGCTGCTAACATTTAACAAAAAGATTTAATGCTTCTAGTGGCAGTATATTCTTCTTCTATGCTGTAGAAGAAGGGATATTCCTAACTGAATTATTATATTGTCTGCCCAAGTCCATAAATTTATTGGAAAAAAAAATCTACTTTTTTTTCTTCATAGCTTGTTAAATAATACCAGTTTACATATAGTGCTCCATATATTGCTCTGAAAGTAATACTTGGGTCTCCCCATGCCAAGTTAAAATACAAGTGAAATACTGAGGGGTTCAGTTTATTTTAATATCCGCCTAGCACTAAAATCACAATAATGTCTTTGTTGGGTCAATCCTGCCACCAAAAAAGGAGAAAAAGACAATTTGCACTTCCTGTATTCGATAAACCAACATACCCATTACAGACTGGGCTAAACGGAATGTATTTATTATATTCTTACACAGTTTTTATCATATGCTTTTCATGTAAATTCTCAATAGTGATATAGTCTTTTTGGTAAATTTTGAATTTGAAAGCTTTCAAGGATGTTTTCCAGGAGACTTCCTTTTATAAATGAAGATATTTCCACTTAGCCTATTCATCTTGTTATCCATAGTCTATGTTATTTGATTTGGGGGGAAAGTTTTATAAACTTTGAGCACTAAATGTAAAGATTTTTTTAAAAATCTTTGGTGTTCAGATAAATTTTATTAATGTTAAATGTTAGAAGCACAGAATATTAGAAACAGTATTGAATAGGTAATCGAACAATAAAATAGTATACTATTTTGAAACAGCCAAATTTACATTAAATAGAAAATTTTGAACCTGGAATTTTTTTCCAGGAAGTGTCCATATCTATGACTGTAAAATAAGACCCTGTCTTATATTTTTTTTAAACCCTGAAATAAGCACTTGGCCTTATTGCCATGTGCTCAAAAGCCCGATTGGGCTTATTATCGAGGTCTTATTTTGGGGGAAACAGGGTATTTATATATTTATTTTAATGGATGTTTGTAATATGCTTGGAGATATCTACAGTTTCTAGTTTCAATTGGAAAATGTAGTTTGACATATCCGAACTTTGCATCTCATCTAACATATCAAAGCTTTGAGTTCTGTTTAATTGTAGGTTTCAGTTCGGCCTTTTGTAGAGGTTTCTTTCCAACGAACAGTTTGTCAGACGACCACCGCAGAAGGGTCAAATCCAAACTGGAGTGAAGAGCTGGAACTTCCATTTAGGTGTGAATGGATCCCATAAAGCCTTCTTTCCATTGGAGAAGAACTACATTGGGTGGGACAAAAAGGCCAAGATCAAATTGTGCATTTGGACACAAGCTGAGGATTATTATTTCTCCTTCTTCTCCTTCTCCTTCTCCTCTTCTTTCTCCTTTAGGTTTCTGAAGGAGGGAGATTTTGAATTTAAGCCAAAGTTGGAAAGATTTCTTGCCCCTGTTACCTACCCCTGTTATTTAGCATTTCATTCTGTACCTCACAAAGTAGCAAATGAAAACCTTGTGTGAAAATCTCAATCGCTTTAAATGAATTCCCGTCAGTAGGTGTCCATTAGTATAACAAAATGTCTTTGTACTTTTCTGAAAATAAAAACAGTTTTGAGACCACAAAGGAACTGAATTTGAAAACATGGCTGAAGAGTGAGAAAAACTTCATCCTGCTCCAGATCTTGATTCTACCAGTGTATCACTTCCCCTCTCCAGCTTTGGGCATTTTTTATCATTCCCTTATTGAATGAGATAGCTTCTATCCACAGCTGAATGAAAGATTGGGATTCTGATGGGGTGGGAGTCAAACCTTGAACTCTCTAATACTCTACTAACCCTTCTAATGGAACAGGATAATAGGATATTGTATTGTGATGAAATCATTATAAAAATTGAGCTAGTCTTAGAGAATAGGAAAGAAGGGAAGAGAAAACTAGCCTTTGCCATGCTAATGTATTGCAAATTATATTTTGATCTGTACTGTATCTCCATTTTAAAATATCATTACAGAGCTCCTAACAGTGACTATAGCATCTCTAGTCTGCAGTCAGTGAAGGATGACATCTTCATTAACATCTTTGATGAAGTACTGCATGATATCTTAGAGGTGAGCAAATCATCTGAAAAATTCTCTTGACCCTGTCTGTTGAGAAAATAAAATGAAAAGAGCTGGAATATGAGATTACATTTACTCAGCTAATGGAGTCCCAGGCACAGAATATTCAGATCTGAAAAGCAAAATGCTCTCTCCAGGATTTGCTGACCAGCACAGATTAGACTGGATATTCTGAAGGTCAGTAGTTTGAACATTCAAGCACTTTCTGTGAGGGGAAAGGGAAGAGAAGGATTAAAATAAAACTTTTAGAGTTTCACTCTTTGCTAATAACTATGGATGCATCATTGGAAACATACTGGAACTATTTTCACCAGTGAACACAGGAATCCTTGCTCTGATTTTATGTATTGAATAGGATGGGACAGGACAGAATAGAATAGCTTTATTTGGCCAAGTGTGATTAGACACACAAGGAATTTGTCTCTGGTACAGAAGCTGTTATCTTTATTGTTATTTTATAAATAACTCAGATTGGGAAACATACCTAATGCTCTTTCCTCCTCCTATTTCCATCATAACAATAACCCTGTGAGGTGGGTTGGGCTGAGAGAGGGTTCTTGCCTAAGGAAGAACTATAACTCATTGCCTTATGGTGCCTTAACTACTAGATCACCATGTAGTCAAGAGTGACTGGCATCCTGATGTCTTCACTAAATATATAGTATAAAGTTGCAAAAGATAGAATATTAAAAAACTGCTCAGAGTAATCAACAGAAGTGGTAAAGGAATGAAGGAAAATAACTGTCCTTCCTCTTGTTTTCTGCCTTGGGTCTTTACTAAAGACATTTGGGGCTTTCATAATTTCTTAGGTATCTTCAAAGGACAATATGGAACTGCTTGTTTCACATCTCTTGAAGAAATCCTGCACATTTCTGCATGAAGAGGTTTTTATTCTATTGTCAAGGATTAATTTATTTCAAGGGGTTAGTATTAGAAAAACCAGAATACTCAATCATTGCTCCCAGATGCAAAAGACCTAATGAGGTGGCTTTTATTTTGATTGGTTTACTGATTACTTCTTATATCAATCCCATGTTTCACTGCCAAACAAGTTTAAGAAAGAATAAAGTAAAATTTGGAAACCTCAGATGAAAAAAGACTATCAATATTTTTTGTGTCATACCTGCCCCAATTTGGGAAAGAAAGACCCTTGACTCCATTTGTGTGAAAGGTATACTTTTACTAAAAGCCAAGTGCTTACAGTACATCAAAGCCAGAACTAAGGGTTTGTATTCAAAGGTTCCCTAGTTATCTTTCCTGTTCCTCCCCCATTATCTCCCTATTGTCCAGTTACATTCAGAGGAATTGTTTAGATAACCTTCCCTGCATCAGCGGGCTACATTGTGAGCCATTGCATTCCCCTCCCAGGTCTCTGGTCTTGGATCACAACCGGTGTCTCAAGAAGGCACGACAAATAGTTTCAATTTCCCCCTTCCCAACAGCTCCCTCCCTTTATAGTCTATGGCAGGCTGGCATCCAGCAAAGCACTGATAGCATTAAGGGCCCTGTCCACTTCATCAGGGCCAACCAAATCAAATTGTTCTCCGATAACATGGCAAGATATCTCCCCAGGCTTCTCACATGGATTATCTCCATTCATGAGATCCATATGGGAACAGATCAGAGTGACTTTGTCCATCAGATGCTGAACAAACTCCTCTGCCCAGCCCTGTAAAAGATTACCCCAGCCTCCCAACCCAGGAGTGAACACGCAACCCGAAACAAGATTGCCGGATGGCACTCTGAGGATGCAATAAGAATGATGAAATACTGTGGAGACTTTCGGGGTGGCGCCATGCTGATGCGGTGCAGGGGAACTAGACTCCGTTCTCCCTGCCTGAGTTTCTGCTTTTTGGAAGCCAGCAACAGCAAAGCAGGTCCTTGGAGGGGACAGCTATAGTGAGGGGAACATTCAGAGATGACAGGGAGAGGCGTGATCCCCCGTTACGAAGGGTAAGAGCCCTAAAAACCGGCGTAGAAGAGACCGGCTGTCAAGGCGAGGTCCAGAGACATGGCGGCCCAACAAAGATATGAGGAGAAGCAGAAAGTGAGAAGCAGCAGAAGTATCGGCGGATAGGAAAAAGAAAAAATGTGGGACACTGAACTATCTCTCTGGTGGATGGGATTTACAAAAACTACTGAATAGAAGTGAGTCGCTGAGGTGGAGGTGGCGGCGCCTTAGTGGTGGAAGCGGAGAAGGAAGAAGACGGAATTGTTGTGGATTGGTGAGGAGGGAAAGTGATTGTGAGTGTGGATTCAACAGTTGATACCTTGGAAACAGGGTTTTGAGAGACAAAAACCTGTAGTGAAACCCAGCAGGAAGAAAGAAAAGGCTACCTTTCGGGGACAGTGGTGATTGAAGTGGAGGAAAGTAAAAAATAAAAAGTGAAGAGAAAGACAGTGACAGTGACAGTGCAATTTGAAGAAAGCCACCATTCTGGAAGCAGAAAACAAGGAAGTTGCAGAGTGAACAGAGGGACTGAAGACAAAGAACTGCCGTAACTTAAATGACTTTGAAGGAGATCTCTTCTTAAAGAATTGCATATTGTGAATACCCTGGATATTTCAAACTTTTACTGTATATTCTAAATACTTCTAAATACTTAGATAAGCCTGAAAGAGACTTACTACTGAGAAATTTACATTGAATTATCAGCTCTAAACCTTAATAGTTTATAGAAACATATTGCTTCTTCTGATTTCAAACTTTTGATTGATTTATGTATATTTAAACGAATTAGCTAGTCTTAAATACCTACTGTTGATTGATAATTGTATTACATAGAAATCCTTATATTTACTCATAGGTATAATAGTTATAAGTAATTTTAATACTGGATAATAGAATGGGAAAAATTCAAGATTCAATAACTAAAAATGAACAGAAAATAAAAGTGATAGAAGTAAGAACGGATCAAACTGAAAAGAAACTAGAAGAAACTGAAGAAAGATTGACAGCAGCAAACAGAGACTTAGTAGGGGCAATTACTCATCTGGAATTAGAGAGATCTTCCTTCTACCTGAGGTTCCAAACTATCACAGAAACAAGAAATGAAGGCCTACACAAACTGATGACAGACATTCTAGCTGACCCACTACAAATAGATAAAAATGAATTGAGGAACAACATTGATGAAATATATAGGGTGCAAACGAATTACGCTAGGAGACACAGACTATCATGGGAGATACATATAAGGTTTGCAAAAAGAGCAGTCAGGGATGAAGTTTATAGAAGAACGAGGGATGACCAATTGACCTCCAAAGGAAGAGAGGTCATAACTTTCAAACAGATACCAAAGAGAATAAGAGAGAAACGAAGAGATTACCAGTTCCTTACAACACAAAACACAACACAAAAATAAAATAATGTTTCGCTGGTTGATGCCAGAAGGATTGTTAATAACATGGCAGGATAAGAAAATAAGGATAGACACAATGGATAAGGCTCAGGAATTTTATGCACGATATATAGAGGAAGAATCAGACAGCAGAGGAGAACTGGAAAGCCAAAGTCAAGAAGAACAACAGCTAAAGGAAAAGGGACTGGAACAAGATACGAGAGAGAGAAGTGATACTGAGACCCAGGAAAAAAAAGGAATGAGAACAAGAAAGCAAAAGGAAATGAGACAAAGGAGGGAAGTAAGGGCGACAAATAAGTAGTGGAATAGAGGAAGAAGTGACATTATTTTCGGTTAACATAAACGGATTAAACTCACCGATAAAGAGAAGACAAGTAATTGCTAAACTCCAAAAACAAAACAAAGACATTATATGTTTACAGGAGGTCCATATGAAAAAAGAAGAAGGTAATCTTTTGGAAGCCCCTAAATTAGGTAAAATATTTTTGGTCCTAACAGAAATAAGGAAAAGAGGAATCGCAGTCTATATAAAAGATCGATTAAAACCCAAACAAATATATGCGGATAAAGAGGGAAGAATATTATTGATTGAGGTACTAATAAAACAAAAAAGAATATTAATTGCACCGAACACACAACAGAAAATATTACCACAAATTACATAAACAAATTGTAGAATTGGAAATAGATAATGTATGCATATTAGGAGATTTCAATGCAATGGTTGATCCCAAAAAAGACTACAAATCAGGAAGTAAAAAATTATGAAAGGAGAACATTACCAAAGACATTCTTTGAAATGACCCAAGAGTTAAATCTGAAAGATATTTGGAGGGAAATTAACCCACAAAAAAATCAATATATCATAATAATCAGTATTTTTCCAACCCACATAACTCATGGTCCCGGATAGACATGGTCTGGATGGATTCAGAAACAGGAAAAACCGTAGAGGAAATAGAGATAAAACCGAATACCTGGGCAGATCATAACCTGATAATAGTCAAATGGAAGGGGGAGGAAAAAAGAAAAAAGAGATGGACCATGAACCAAAGGATAACGAAAGAAAAAAATGACATTCAACAAATAGAAAAAGAATTAGGGTTTTTCCTACAGGAAAATTGGAATGAACAAACAACTATACAAAACCTGTGGGAACAACTAAAGCTTACGTCCGGGGTCTTACAATAGCATATACTATACAAAGAAATAAAAAGAAAAGAAAAGAATATATAGAATTGCAAGAGAAATTGGGAAAATTAGAAGATAAAACGCAGAAAGAACCCCACAATCAGGAAATTAGAAACAAAAAAGAGATAATTAAACATAGACTTTAATCTAATTACACAAGAAGAAATCGCGCAAAAAATTCGAGTACCAAACAAAACTACTTTGAAAATGCTAATAAACCGGGAAGATGGTTGGCTTATAAATTAAAAAAAGGGAAAAAAAAGAAATTAATACAACAACTAGAAGATGAAAAAGGGACAGCACACCATCAGAAGGAAGAAAAGAAAATATAGCAGTAAGATATTATCAAAACCTATATAGTCGGGAGAATATAGAGGAAGATGACATTAAAAGATATTTATCGCAGAGAAACCTCCCAACCCTACCAGAAAACATAAAAGAAACATTAGACAGAAAAATAACAATGCTAGAACTAAAAACGGAAATCCAAAAACAAAAAATCAATAAAACACTGGGCCCAGATGGAATCCCAGCGGAATTTTACAAAGAATTATAAAGACCACTGGAGAATTTAATATTGCAAACATATAACAAAGTACTAGAATGAGCAATGATACCAAAATCTTGGATGGAGGCACTGATAACCTTAATTCCCAAAGACAATGTGGAAAAGAAAAAAATCCAAAATTATAGGCCAATCTCACTGCTGAATGCTGATTATAAGATATTCATGACAATAATGGCAGAAAGATGAAACATATACTAAACGAAATCATACAACCAGACCAGAATGGATTCCTACCCACCAGACACATAAAGAATAATATAAGAACGATAATGAATACACTAAATATTACAAAATACATCCAGAGAAACAGTCAGCTTTGATATTCCTCAATGCACAAAAAGCATTTGACAATTTAAATTGGGATTTTTTAATTAACCAACTAGGAGTAATGAATTTTGGTGAGAAATTTATTAGAACAATTAAAGCAATATACTCAAACCAGAAAGCAAAAATACTATTAAATGGAGAAATAACAGAAGGCTTCAGTATAACAAAAGGAGTTAGACAGGGTTGCCCCCTATCTCCTCTGTTATTTATTTTTTTATTAGAAACATTGTTGCAACGAATTAGACAGAATCAGGAAATCAAAGGATTAAAAATTAGAATACAAGAATATAAAGTATAGACCTTTGCTGATGACTTGGCATTTATTATAGAAGAACCCTTAGAGGCGGGATTAATACTATTACAGGATATAAACCAATTTGGCAAAGTGGCAGGGCTCAAAATAAATAAAGAGAAAACTAAAATAATAACCAAAAAATTAACCAAAAGACAAAATGAAGAACTAGAGGAGAAAATGGGAATTTTCAGAGCAAAAAAATTTAAATTCCTGGGAATATAGCTGTCAGCAAAATGTTGTACGATAAAAGAGGATAATTATAATACACTGATAAAACAAATACAAAAAGATTTTGAAAATTGGAACAAATTACAGATAGCACTAATTCACAGAATTTCAACAATTAAAATGAACATATTACCCAAATTGCTATACGTTTTTCAAACGATACTGGTAAGATTAGAAAAGAATTTTTTTGAACAAATAAACAAAATAATATCTAAATTTATATGGGCAGGTAAAAAACCTCACATTAAATTTAAGCTGTTACAAGATAGCAGAAACCACGGGGGTTTTGGTCTCCCAGACTGGGAGCTCTACTACCAGGCAGCAGTGCATGACATGGTTAAGAGATTGGATTCAACTTAAAAACAAAAGAATATTAGCATTAGAAGGGCACGATCTCCAACTAGGTTGGCACAGGTTTCTATGGGAAGGTAAAAATAAAACACATTCATATTTTCAGAGGCATATAATAGGAAATCTCTATACAATGTCTGGGTAAAGATAAAAAAACACCACTATATGAAAACCCCAAATTGGTATCAACAATGGAGGCAATGACACACGCAAATACAATAGACCTCAGTAAAATGGTAAGATACTCAAAGATTTTAGACGAGAAAGGAGAATTAAAATCAGTGCAAACATTGAAAACACAAGGAATAAATATAGAATGGTGGCCCTACCTACAAATCAAAACAAGACTTAAAAAAGATCAAGAACAATTTGGCAGATATGAAAAATAATTGGAGTTGGATAAAATTTTATTGGGAACAGAAAGAAAGATTATTACAAAATTATATAAATTTCTACTAAGACATAAAATGGAGGAAGAAGTTACAAAAAACCCGATGATTAGTTGGGGAAGGAATTTCGGCCACAGCATAGAATTAGAGCAGTGGGACAAACTATGGGAAAGGAACTACAAACTCACAACAGCAGTTACCTATAAAGAAAACCTCTATAAAATGTTTTATAGGTGGCATTTGCCACCAGAGAGATTGGCCAAGATGTATCCCAACTTATCACCTAATTGTTGGAGATGTAACTATAAATCCGGAACATTCTACCATATGTGGTGGATGTGCCCCATCACAAGGAAGTATTGGTATCAAATTCAAAAATGGTTGGAAGAAATTACAAACCAAAAATACGTTTGAAACCTGAATTGTTTTTATTAGTAGGTACGGTTTCGTGTACACTCTCAAACACAAAAGCGAAACATTTACAAAATTCAAAGAATTTTATAAGAGAGTCAAAACTCAACATAATATCAAAGTCAAACAGATAATGACAGACAGAGGTTCTGAATTCATGTGCAAAGAATTTGGTAATTGGATTAACAAAAATGGTTTGATACATTACAAAACTTCACCGTTTTCATTATATCAAAATGGAGTAGTTGAACACAGAAATGGTGTTTTACAGACTATGGTTAGGTGTGTGTTGGAAGGCGCAGGATTAAGTTTTTCATATTGGGGAGAGGCCGTTCTATATTCAAATTATACATTGAATAGATTATGGTCTAGCGTGATTCAAAAAACCCCATATGAAATCATGTATAAATGCAAACCCAAATTATCTCACCTTCACGTTTTTGGGGTAATGGCCAACGTACATATTCCCAAAAAACTTAGAAAAAAAGGGGACAAAATATCTAAAAGGCTAAGATTCGTAGGTTATGAGTCCAAAACCAAAGCATATAGATTTATGGACTGAGGCATTTCACGCTGCCAGCGGGCTCCTCACGGGCCTGTTGCTGGCCGGGGTCCCTCTGGGTCGAGGACGGAAAGAAGGAGCGACACGAGGCTTTGCCTTCTCGGGGTGAGAGAGCCCCGAGCTAGCTCGAGACAGACTCTTTTATTAGGGATATTTTGGGGGTGGGTAAGCATACATCAGAAGGTCTACATGTGATATAAGTTGACCATGCATATTATGATAATAGCTAACGGATATACATATATGGTTAGCCTACAGATATACATATATGGCTATATGTGAGCTGCAAAGACAGCAAAGGTGGCATATGTGTGCAAGCTTTTGTTTTCCATGTCAGTCTATTTTTGCCCTGACAGTCTGCGGTTTGCCCTTTTAGCTTACTGCAGGCAGGAAGCATATTTCAGTTCCTATAACAATAAAGCATATCTTTGTCACCATCTCATATGTGTAGGTGCTAGCATGTTTCACTTTTAGCACAGGGTTCTTCTTTGCACAAGGTCCAACTCATAAGAGTCTGCTTGTACGTGCAGAAGCTTAAGATCATAATGGTTGCAGCAATGGACAACAATCATAAAATAATAATTTCAAGATCAGCGAATTTTGATGAAAATGCAAATTGGAGCAAAATACATTCAAATGAAATCATAATAGATAAACACACATATAAAGATAATCAAACACAATCAAAACCTCACATACACATCAACAAATCAATCAAACATAAAATAGCAATTAAGGATTGGAAAGAAGGCCATCACATCATTAATACACAATACATTGATAAAGAGGACACCAACGAATCATCTGAAAATACAAATAATGCAGACAAAAACATCAGAAGATCACCTAGATCAAACAAATAAAGTAGAAAAACACCATGCAAAAAGAAATTGATAGTATAAGGACACTAAAAGTATATACACCAGCTACAGTTCCCAAACACAAAAAGACAATTGGAACAAGATGGGTTTTCAAGATTAAACATTTAGAAGATAACAAAAATTTATATTAGGCAAGACTTGTAGCACAAGGGTTTTCTCAAAGATTTCCAGATGATTACACAGATACATATTCTCCTACAGTCAGGTCAGAAAGTGTAAAAACCGCACTAGTCATTGCATCAATTCTAAATGAACGTGTTTCAATTTGATGTACAGACAGCGTACTTACATGCACAACTAGATAAAAAAAATTTATGTCAGAGCACCACCAGGAATTAATCAAGATGAGGGCAAAACATGGTTATTAAAGAAAAGTCTATGGTCTGCAACAATCGGGTAAGCGTTGGTATATTGTCTTTCTAAAACACTTAGGTTGTTAGGTTTCACCGCAACATCAGCTGACAAATGTGTGTTTGTCAGGAGAGATCAACGTTCCTATGAAAAAGTATTGGTATATGTTGACGATATTTTGTATATCGGTAAAAGTAAATCCAAGTGTGATCAGTTTGCTCAAAAGCTCAATGAACATTTTTCACTAAATCATTGGGAAAGGTTAATAAATACTTGGGAGTTCAAATTACCAAAACTGAGAATGGTTTCATACTATCACAAAAAGAAATTTTTTTAGAATTGTTATTGAAATGCAACATGACCAACGCTAAACCATCTGATACACCTATGCAAGCTGATTTTATAAGAAATATGTATAATGATGATGAAATTTTTAATGAAAATACACTATATCGATCAACAATCGGTTCATTGGTCTATATAGCTAATTGGACCAGACCCGATATATCTCTCCCTGTCAACTTACTATCTAGATATGTAAAATAACCCGAAGATATATCACTGGAAAGCTGTTAAAAGACTGCTAAAGTATCTGAAACATACAATAAACACCACATTAACACTCACCCCAAACATATCCAAGTCACCAATACTCTCATGTTATGCAGATGCGGATTGGGCTAGTGACATTAAAACGAGAAAAAGCACCTCAGGTTATGTCTTATATTTAAATAAAAGTCCAATACATTGGTACACGGGAAAACAAAAGCTTGTATCAACCTCAACTACAGAAGTAGAGTTCGTATGTTTGTCAAAAGTGGCAAACAATTTAATATGGTTCGATGATTTAATGATAGACATTTGGAAAGAGCCTGCATATCCAATAATCATACGGGAAGACAACAAAGCCGTCATTGACATAATTGGTCAAAGATCCAGACATATAGACATTAAATATAAACATGTGAGACAGTTATCAGAAATGAGATTTATAAAGGTGGTACATTGTAAAATGAAAGAACAAACAGCAGATATGTTAACTAACCATCAACTACCATCAAATCAGCATATGTATTTAACAAAAAGACTATGTGTAAATATATAAATAGTGTATTATAGTTACAGTACTTGTAATTATTTCGATTAAACCAATCTGGTATTAGAAGGGGTATTGTTGAGATGAAATACCAGAGTGTTTTAATCTGGAATAAACATCACCAATATAACATGTTATATTTGAACTACATGTCCCATAATGCAATGTTACATTTTCCCCTCCCACATGATATAAAAGGTACTCACCTTCTCTTTGTGCTCCACTATCGTTTGTGTTCCAGTTATACAATGTACCTTGAAAGATGATCCAAGGATAGACTTATTAGTTTAGAAACAAAATAAAACATATATTTTGATTCTATTTATATGGAGTTGTTTGGCTTGATCCTTTTTAACATAACAGACACTCTGATAATCACTGCCCTCCCACCTTCCCTGTATTGGGGTCTTGGCTAGTGCCGAACCTGAAACCCAGCTGGACATATCTCCTGGAGGGAACACCCCCCCCCCCTTTTCAGAGTCAGCCAGGTCTCAGTAATGCGCCCCAGGTCACCTCACTCCTCCTGAATAAGATCTTGAACAAGAGGAGCTTTATTATTAATCAACCTGGCATTCAGCAGCAGCAGCCAAAACCCAGAGCCTCCAGTGTGGGGAGAGGTATGCTGTCCAGGGACTGAGGATGAGCTAAGGGGCCCAGAACGCACCACTGATATTACACATCAGAGGCATCTTTCCCTGTAACAGCCTGCCCTCTGACTCCCATAACATCCCCTGCCCTTCACCACTGTGATACATGATCCTGCCCTATGTCCCCCAAGATAAACATTCCCTCTTCCTCCCAACCCCTTCCTTGAAGAACCAAGAGCTCTGCCATCTCTCTCCATTTACTCAGATTCATACTCTCAGAAATCCCAGGGGATTAATGAGGGAGGGAATCTCTGCAGCACTATAGTAAAAGCTCTCAAGGACTCCCACATCTCCAACTTCCCACAACAAGCACATTGTCCTTTGTCCCAACTGGTCCCTCTCACTGACCACTTATGGGAGGACCACTCATCCCAAATTGTCCATCCAGCTCCCATTCAATTGAGAGTGTACAAACAACTACTCACACACAGACTACAAACAACTGTCACCACAATAAGGTCAGTGCCGCTGAGAAACTGAGAATCAGAGTGGAGAACATTAGTATCAGAAAAGATAGCTCCAGAGATGGCATGAGACTTGAAACCAGGCTTTTGACTCTGGGAGGTTGCCAAGTGATGGAGCAAGGATTCATTAACTTTACCAATTTGATCTTCAACAACCCATTTAGACCCCATAAGGATTTATAGACATTTTCTGGGGGATGTAAATGGGAAGCCATGCTGTAGACAGATATTGGAAGCATGCAGTATCTGAATTCAAAGAAGACAAAAGAAGATAGGACTTTATATTTGGAATTCTCTAGTTGTGACAACAGTTTGGCTGCAAGTTACCAGAGGCTGGATTGAACACTAAAAATCCACCACTAAAATGAACAATGTGGCTGGGTTTTTTTTTTTTTTAATGCTGTGGAAGTATTAGCAATTTGATGTTTAAGCATATTGCTGTTGTGGCTCCGACCCCCAAGCCCATCGTATCGGAGGAAGAAGGCTCCGAACATGAAGGAGAGGAGCCGGCCAGGCCTCCCTCTCCCGGCCCCTCCTCAGGTGTCGGCCGAAGGAGAGGAGATTGGCCAGGAGCCAGGTGTCTCCGATCTGTCAGAGAGTGATGAGGGAGACAAGTTGTGGCTGGATGCACGCCAGCGTTGGCATGCTAAACAGTCACAGCAGATGAGGAGGTGTGCCAGAGATTGAGCTGAGTCACTGGACCACACCCCACAGGCTATATAAGGGAGGGTGATGGCCATTCTAGCTCTGTGACGGACAAAGCAAAAACTCTGGTGAGTCACTTGCACTTTTGGGATGAACAACGCCTCATCTGTTGTGGATTTCTGTTACTGGACTACTTCAAACTGTCTGTATTTTTGTGTTATCTGGTGGAGGAACAACCCCTCCTTGGAGTAAAAGCTCTTGGCAGGCAGCTGCTGCGTTGCTGCCAAGTTTTGATAACGAACCTTTGGGAGGACTTCCGGTTGGGACCCGAGGCGTTGGGATGTTGAGAGAGTGACTGCTGCTCCTTAACACCTCCAAACGCTGTGCTTTGGGGATCCCTTCGGGGGCGCAGTGCCCGGAGAGCCCCGCGGACAAGAGGGCAAGCCAGGCATGCGTGACAGCGGATCGCAACGCCAAACGCAACGACCGGGCGGCTCTGTCAAACCCAGCATAAGCGAGTCGGCCAGTAAATGGCTGACCTGAAGCCGCGGTAACTGACAACAAGAGAGGAGGCGATGGAGAGCGGAGGATATAGTGTCCAGCAGTTTAATACCTTTTTTCAGCCATCGAGAAATTGGCATCAGAGTGGAGTCTGCCAGTGGAGTCGGAGGAGAGGTCTGCCGGTGGAGTCGGAGGAGAGGTGCTCAGAGAGAGGGAAAGCGGCGTGTCAAGAGAGGGAGCGGATTGGAGAGAGGAGTTGCCGCCGAGCTGGCGGAGGAGACGTGGGAGACAAGGTGGCAAGAATACACGCGTGAGGGAAGACGGGCGAGAGGAGTTGAGAACCGAGACTCAGAACTTTAGATTTGCTGCAGATGAGCTATAGCTGGAAGAAGAACGTATAGAAGATTACGGATCCTTTCTCTTTGGAAACTTTGGGACCGGAAGTGCAGCCATCGCAGAGGCTTCTCTGAGGATAAGTGAAATAGCTGACTCATTGCCACATGGACAGTTCAGCATAGAGAAACTCCATAGAATATACTACCTAGCGAACAGCTATTTGTTTTCCTTTGCTACTCTACTGAAGTGAACGTGATACCTTGATATTTTTATTCTCTTATCTAATCCTCTAACTACGACAGTGTATTTAACTGTACCTATATTTATTACCCTATATTAATATATACATCCTATAGAACAAATATATTTATACTATCTTACATAGCTACTTGATTTACATATTATCGTAACTCTTATCTTTAATTAATTTATATTAGATTATATATTAACTTATATTAATTCATGTTATATTAATAGTAGGCTGAGACTGTTTGAATAGAAAAAAAATTGTTTCTTTTTATAATTTAACACAATTAATAGAACTGATCTTGTATGTGATATATTTGTTTAGAATTAATTAAGGAATTTAAAATCAATTAAGAAAGATACTTGATTATAGCACCTTATACACTTCCCTTAAGAACCTTAGAGCAGATAGTAACTATTATTGCAATTGTTAGAAAATATACACTTATACTGAAACTATTTTTTTTAAAAAAATTGATATAATCCAATCGATACTAATAGAACATCTCCTGAACCCTTTCACAAAACTAAAGGAGACATAAGTCAGAAAGGGCTTAAGATTGGTTTAGAGGGAGACCCTTTGAATAGATAGTGACGAGCTTCACTGGATGGTTATTTGGAAAAATATAGAGAGGATATTAAGGAAACAAAAGGCGACTTTAAAGGAAATGGCAAGTTTAACCTCTACTATTGCAAAAACAGGGAAAAAGGTCCCATCTAACCCAACGCTGTCAATGGCGTCCCCAGCTACTCAGAAATCACTAGATGGCCTACAGAAACTGGATAAGCCCCCTGTAACACCTACACTGCAAACAGTACAATCTTCCTTCCTATCTATACAAGAAACCATGTTAGCAATGCAGGAAAAACTACTGAATAGCCACTCTGAGCTGAAAATGGATATCCATGCGTTGGACTCAAAAATGAATGAGATCCAAACCTCCATTAGTAAGAATGAAAACAGAATCCAAAAAGTAGAGCAAAGGACGGAGAAAAACGAGAAGAAATTGGAAACAGTGGACCAAACCCTATTGGCACAGAAGAAGGAAACGGAGGATTCCTTGATCCAACTCGAGATGGATAGGGCCTCGTTCTATCTCCGTTTTCAGAACATCATAGAAGATAAAGAAGAGGACCTGGGAGATAAGATGGCCGAGCTGATAGCGGAGGCTCTCCAGCAAGACAAACAGGAAATAATCAGGGAAATCGATGAGGCTTATAGAGTCCAGACCAACTATGTGAGGAGAAACAGGCTGCCAAGAGAAGTCCACGTACGTTTTGCCAGGAAAAGGGTGAGAGATATATTATACAACATAGCACGGGAAGAGCCAATTATTTATGGAGGGAAAGAGATAAATGTACTTAAACAGATCCCAAGAAGAGTGAGGGAAAGGAGAAAAAACTATAGATTTTTAACAAACCAGTTAAATAAGAGAAATATAATATTTCGCAGGCTTATACCAGAGGGAATGCTAATATCATGGCAGGGGAGAAAAATTAAAATCGATAGCTTAAGTACGGCTCAAGAATTCCTGGAAAAACTAAGAGGAGGGGAAGAAGAACAATCGAGTAAGGAGGACATAGAAACGGCGAATACAGAGGAGGAAACATCCCAAGAACAGAGTACAAAGGAAGATATAGAAGACGAAAAGAAAAAGGAAGACATAGAAGATAAAGGGAAAAAAAACAGACCAGTAAGACAAGTAACCCTAAAAGCAAACAAAAACTAGGCACTAGACACTAACGCTCGGGATGGATGGTATTAAAATCTTATCGTTAAATGTCAATGGTTTAAATGAACCAAAAAAGAGAAAACTAATTTTGACAAAACTAGTTAAACAAAACCTTGATATAATTTGTATGCAAGAAGTCCATGTAAAAAAAGATGAAGTATATCGTTTAGAATATCCCAAATTTGGCAAATTTACATCATTAGCTGAAAAAAAGAAAAGGGGAGTAGCCATTTATGTTAAGAAAGGAATAGAAGCTGAATGTAAATATAAAGACGGAAAAGGGAGAATATTAATAGTAGAAATAACGAGAGAGCCCTCTAAAACGATAGTGGTTGGGGTATATGCCCCAAATAAAAAACAAGGGAAATTCTTTGAAAAACTACATGAACAACTTGCTAAATGGACACAGAATGAAATATGTCTGTTAGGGGATATGAATGGAATTGTAGACCCGAGCAAAGATTATAAAAGTGGCAAAACCAGGAAAAACAAAAGACTTCCCCTACCAAAAAGTTTTTTCGACTTAACTGAGGAAATTAACTTAATAGATATGTGGCGTACACTACATCCCCAAGAAAAACAATATACATTTTATTCAATTCCACAGAACTCTTGGTCCAGAATAGACATGGTATGGGTTACTAGGAAACTAGGCTTAGAAATTAAAAAAGTGGAAATGTGTACAAATACCTGGACAGATCATAAGCTGCTGGAAATCAATTGGCAATATAGGAATAAGAGGAAACAACCGAGATGGAGCCTTAGGACAAATCTGTTAAATGATAAAGAGCTCCTATCAAAACTAAACAAAGAAATTAAACAATTTTTTGTAGAAAACGGGGAACAAGGCATGGCAAGAGAAATTGTCTGGGACACTATGAAAGCTTATGTGAGAGGGATAGTCATCTTGCACATGGCATTTAAAAACAAAACAGAACGAAAGGCCAGGGAGGGTTACACTAAAACCTTAATAGAATCAGAAAAAGAATTACAACAAAATCCGGGAGACGAGGGGGCCAAACAGAGGTGGTTGATGGCGAGACATAGAATAAATCTGTTAGACCAGGACGAGATGGCACAAAAAATAAAGAGATCTAAACACTACTGTTTTGAAAATGCCAACAAGTCAGGAAGATGGCTCGCCTACAAACTAAAGAAAGAAAAGGAAAAGAATCAGATTTTGGTACTGGAAGATTCTAAAGGAAATCTCTTAATAAGGGAAGAGGAAAAATTAGAGTATGTGAGGGAATTCTATGAAAATCTGTATCAAGATGAGAAAATAGAACCAAATAAGGTAGAAAAATATCTGATGGGCGCTGGCCTACCCCAAATCACGGAAAAAGAAAGAGAAATGCTGAACAGAAAAATTACAATAGAAGAATTAAAAGCAGCTTTCTCTAAAATAAAAAAGAATAAATCTCCAGGTCCAGATGGCCTCCTTGGGGAATTCTATGTAAAATTGGAAGAAGCATTAAGTCTAGAGCTATTAGAAATATTTAACGAAGCCTTAGTAGGTTCAATAATCCCGGACACCTGGAGGGAAGCATACTTAACGCTCATTTTGAAAGACGGTGCTGACCCAAAAAGATTAGTAAATTACAGGCCCATTTCTCTCTTAAACTCCAACTACAAATTGTTTATGAATATAATAGCCAAAAGAGTTAAAAAAATCTTAAACTCCTGGATACACAAAGATCAAAACGGATTCCTCCCAGGGAGGCAAATCAGAGACAACCTAAGAATAGTATTAAATACCATAGAATATTACGAACAGCACCCTGAAAAACAGCTTGCACTGATGTTTGTTGACGCCCAAAAGGCCTTTGATAATTTAAATTGGAATTTTATGATAAATCAAATAAATCTAATGGAATTCGGGACAAACTTTAGGAAAATGATCCAAAATATTTATCATAATCAGAGGGCCAATATATTGATGAACGGGGATAAGACCCAAACATTCCAGATTCAAAAAGGAGTAAGGCAGGGATGCCCCCTATCCCCCTTACTTTATATTCTTGCACTAGAGGTGTTGCTGATAAAGATTAGAGCCACTAAAGAAATTAAAGGACCTAAGGTGAGGAAGGAAATTTATAAGATACAAGCCTTTGCAGATGACGTAGCCCTTATCATGGAAGACCCACTAGAAACCGGACCAAGAGTTTTATTAGAAATACAAAACTATGGCCAAGTGGCGGGCCTCAAACTTAACAAGGAAAAAACCAAAATAATAGCTAAAAACATGACAGACATACAAAAAAAGGAATTGGAAGCTCTATTAGGTTTTCAGGTAGTAAAAAAAATTAAATACCTAGGAATTTGGATTACTGCGAGATATTCATCTTTGAAAGAGGATAACTTCACTCCACTGTTACATAAAATACATCAGGAACTTAAAAGATGGGAAAAACTAAAACTATCTCTCACAGGGAAAATAGCCGCAATTAAAATGAGCATTTTACCAAAAATCCTATTTTTATTCCAAAATATTCCACTAAGTTTGGATAAAAAAATTTTCTTAGATCTGAATAGATATATTAGGAATTTTATATGGGAGGGAAAAAAATCGAGAATATCATTTAAAATATTACAGGGCAAGAGAAAAATGGGCGGATTTGGACTCCCGGATTGGGAAGTATATCAAAAAGCAGCGAAATTAATTTGGATCAAGGAATGGGTAACGCTACGTAACAAGAGAATATTGACGATAGAAGGACACGACCTACAAGAAGGTTGGCATGCCCACCTTTGGGATTTCAAAAAAAAGAAGAAAACCTATTTTCACAATCATAAAATCAGAGAAACACTTTTACAAACCTGGGAGGAAATCAGACAGAAAATTTACGTTAAGGCCCCAAATTGGCTCTCTATTATGGAAGCTTTGACTGCTCCAAACAAGACGGAAAGTGAAAAATTTGGCACATACAAAGATATTTTGGATGAAAACGGAAGGCTTAAACCTCTAGAAACCCTGAGAGATCACGAATTCAAGCTGGATTGGTGGAAATATTGGCAGTTGAATTCAAGATTCCAAAAAGATAGGGACCAATTTGGTATTGAAAGGAAATATGTAGACTTCGATAAAATTATATGGGGAGTAGATAAGAAAATGTTAACAAAAATATACAATTTTATATTAGATGAGGATAAGGCAGAGGCCATAGCAAAAAACCAATTGAGTATCTGGGAAAAAAACTTTGGATATTGTGTTAATTTTAATGATTGGGAAGAGGTGTGGAACAGAAATTTTAAAATGACAAAAGCAGCAACATTCCGAGAGAACCATTATAAAATGCTACATAGATGGCATCTAGCGCCTGCTAGGTTAGCAAAAATGTTTCCAAATCTCTCACCCACGTGTTGGAAATGCAAGAAAGAAATCGGCACGTATTACCATATGTGGTGGTCCTGCCCAGTAGCTAAAAGGTTCTGGACAAAAGTACGACAATGGCTCTGCGAAATGTTAGAGCAAGATGTAATCTTATCTCCAGAACTCTTCCTTTTAGGTATAGTGGGTGACAGCCTAAAAAATAATAAAACCCAGCTTATAACCCAAGTATTAACTGCGACTAGATTGGTATTTGCGAAATCCTGGAAGAGTAAAACTCAACCCCCAGAAGAAATGTTAATAAACAAAATATTAGAGTGTGCAGAAATGGCAAAGTTAACGAGTCTGCTAATGGATGATGAGATATCTAAATATTATGAAGTATGGGAAAATTGGTATAACTGGCTAGATAATAGAAAAAGACGATGACCTGTTTTTTTTCTGTGAATAGATACTGTGAAACACGACTATGTACTTATAGAATGTAAATATAATGATGGGAAAAATGATAGCTTAAGACAAAGTAGATTAGATATATGATATTTAATTTATAAGAACACTACCTCCGGATAACAAAGAGACCTTGTAAATTTTTTAGTTTTCTTTTAATTTTGAAACTTAATAAAGTATTTGAAAAAAAAAAAAAGATAACGAACCTTTGACTGTTTTGGAACAATTATTTAACCCTTTGGGGTGGGTGTTTGTGCGTGTCAGAGACGGGGACAGAACAATTGCCACAATCCTGAGTACATGGTAGAGGCAAATTGATTGGTGATTTTACTGTACAGTGTATTGTCCCCAATGTTTCCTTTAATGAGTCATTTATTTTTGATTTAGATTAAAATATCAAAATTTGAGCTCACTGTTTGTGCTATAAGCAGACATTGCTTAGATATGAAATCCATTACATTCTCCCTGTAAGGTCCTGCCTCTACTGCCCAAATCATTTTGAAATCAGCATTTCAAAAGGAACCTTTTATTGAAAAAAAGTGATTGCAAGACAAAAGCAAAGCAGGCTCTAAAGTCCCCTTAAGCAATTCTGTTAGGATAAAGGAGTTAGAAACCCCTCCCCTCAGTCTGATGTTGAATGAGCCAATCCACAGGTGTGAAGATGTTGTGAAGACAGTTATCCTGGGAAGGAGATAAGGGACTGTTCCCAGGCACTTCTCTCCAGAGGCTTCAGAACTGAGAAAAAAATTATAGGGTTTTCACGAAGCTGAAGTGGCCAACCAGTTTAGAATTGTAGCAGACGTTCATGAGGGGTAGTCTCTGGCTAGCTGGAACATATAATTTACCCCCCCCCCCCCCCCGACTAAGCCAAGTCATCTCTAAGTAAACAGGTATTTTTATGGACTTGGAATCATTCATCGTTTGGTAGGGCTTGTTTGAACACCTGAAGGGTGGAATTGTCCACTAAGAGGTCTTTTGTAGCTTGCGCCCTTGTTATCACCTTGGCCACTAGCTGGGGGCAGGGGTTTGATCATCTCGGGCTTTTCGCTATTATACTGTGGTTTTCTAGACAACGCATCTGCTAGAAAATTTTTTCCCACAGGAAAATATTTGAGACTGAAGTCTTGTTTTGGGGAGAGTTTCCGCGGGGTCTTAAGAGCCTCCAGATTCTTGTGATCAGTCCATACTTTGAAGGGGATTTTGTTTCCCTCTAGGAAATGTCTCCATGTTAGGAGAGCCCATCGCACTGCATATACCTCTTTCTCCCAGATGGCCCATCTCTGTTCAGTGTCTGTTAGAGGTGTACGTGCAGGGTTGTAGTTGGCCGTGTTTGTTTTCTTGGAATAGGACTGCCCCAACAGCCACATCCCTGGTATCTGCCTGTATGATGAAAGGTTTTTCTGTGTCTGAGTGCTTCAAGATTGGCTCAGCTGAGAATAATTGTTTCAATTTCTCGAATGCCCCCTGGCATTCCATAGTCCAGTTTAAGGGTTGCCTCGGCCTTGGCTTGTCTCCCCCTTTTGTTTTCAAAAGATTAGTGATGGGGAGTGCAATTTGCGCAAAAGCCAGGATAAATTGTCGATAGAAGTTTGCAAACCCCAGGAAACTTTGCACTTGCTTGCGTGTGCGGGGAGGGGCCCAATCAATCACCACTTGTACTTTCCTTGCTCTCGTGGGATATCCAGTATCCCAGGTAGTCTATTTTATCCTTGTGGAACTCACATTTAGACAGTTTTGCATAAAGCTTAGTGGCGCAGAGCTTGTTTAGGATTGCCCGGACAAGTTTTATGTGCTCAGTTTTTGTTTCAGTGTATAGTAAAATGTCATCTAAATACACCAGAACCCCTTTGTATAGGTGCTCATGGAACACCTCTATGAGTTACATGACCACAGCGGGAGCCCTTGCAGTCCAAATGGAAGCACTTTGAATTGGGTTTTTTTTTTATAAGAAAAGTTTTTATTGGTTAAAAATATACAATATTATAGTTTACAATATGTTGAATTTTCAATATCTTTATAAAAAAGATATTTAAATTATTATTTTCTCTTTTTTAAATTCTCACACAACAGACGTTATTATGTTAAGTCAAAACAAACAACCGGATTATATAAAAGTTATGTAAGCAAAGAAAGCCAATAGCCAAAATATTATACAAAGTACAGTGAAAAGAAAGAGTAAAAAGAGATATAAAAAAAAAACATTAGATAATAGATTCCCCTCCTTTCTTCATTTCCTAGTTCTAGCTCTTAGAACCATGGCCTGGCCTCCCCCCTCCTCCCGGGCCGCCACAGCCCCGCCTGCCCCCGCTCCTTGTTCATCTAATACTTCCCCCTCTTCAGCTCCTGTATCTTCTCCCTCTAGGAAGGACTTATGCTGCTCAAAAAAGGCCTTAGCCTCCGCTACGTTATTAATTTTCTTCCTACTGTCCTTCCAGAAAATCATCAAACCCTCCGGAATCAACCACCTAAAGCCTACTCCCTTAAGGTACAACTTGTTTGATAAAAAATAATATTTTCTCCTTAATTCTCGTACCTGTCTGGGAATCTGCTTTAGGATGGTGACCTCCTTGCCCCTGTACACCAGCGCCCCCAGTCTTTGTTTTCTCAATATCTCATCTCTCAGTTCCCTTCTTACAAATTTAATATGGACCTCTCTTGGGACACTATGTAAAATTGCAAATTGTGAGTTTACTCTATACACCAGATCCACATCCCTTCCAGTAGACTCCAAATCTCTTTCAAGAAATTCACCCAACATTTTGACCATCACTTCTCTCAAGTTTTCCTGGTCGAGTTGTTCCACGTTTTGAAACCTGAGAAAATAAGACATCTTATCCAATTGTAAAGTTAGCATTGCATTTCCTCTCCCTTCTTCCACCCGCTGGAGTGCCCGTACCTCCCCCTCCAGACCCCCCATCTTCTTGCTTTGCTCTGCCAGCTGTTGAACATCATTTAAATCTTTTTTCGTAAGTGTCATTTCAGATTTAATTTCAGATAATCCTTTTTGTAAATCATCCAATTTATCCAATTTCTGATCCAATTTTGCCAGTCTTTCCAAAAATTTTTCCATGTCAGCTGCTGTTGTTTTGTGGCCCTTGGCCATCTTGCAATGATAGAAGATGAGAAATCCCAAAAAACAAGCCTCCAGGAAAGAAAGAGGGATTGACAGTCGGTGTAATTTTTCCAGTATCCACCAGTGGGTGCTCACAGGAGCAACGAGTCCGGAGTGCAGAGTAGGTCAAACAGGAAGCTCGAGGTGGGTAATGTCTTCAGTCGTAAATAAAGAAGCAGGAAGTCGGACCGCCGCCATAGCTCTCCACCGGGAAGAGAGGCCACCAGACCTCTTTAACAAATTCTGATTCAGCCATCCTCAAGAAAAAGTCAGCAAAGGAAGGGGTTTTTTTCCATTTCTTTCCCCCTACTTCTCAGCTAGGGCACCTTTCCAGCTACAAGGGGAGGAAAAACTCCAAACCCCCCCCCCCTCACCTCCAGGATGCCTTGTCAGCTCTCTGCTCCTTGCAGTTAAAACTCCGTCATGCCACCTCAACTCTCCGGTCGATCAGCTCCCAGTCCGCTGTGTCTTGCAGGTAAGCGCCGGTCCCCTTAGGCGCTGTGGCGCCTCAGCGGCCCCAGAAAAGGCCGCCGATTGCCTCCCTCCCCTGCTGGAGCCTCAGGCGCGCCAGCATCAGCCTCCCGGCCCCTGGATGTGAGGCAGGGGACCCCTGGTGAGCCGCCCTCAAACGGCAAACGCCCCAATATTAGGGCGTTTGGCCCATAGGGCCTCCAGATGGGGGGGATCGGACACTGGGGCCAGAGCTAGCCCGATCAGTGTCCGTCGCCTCCGGGACCGGAACCAGAAGTCTCCACACTTTGAATTGTTAATACCCCAAGGGGGTGTTAAAAGCCATTTTCCATTTGTCCCCTTCCCTAATCCTGATTTGGTAGTAAGCCTCTCTTATGTCCAGTTTTGAAAATATTTTCCCCTTGGATAGGTGGGCTAACATGTTCCTTCATGAGGTGAAGGGGATACACGTCCTCTACCTTATAGTGTTCAAGTTTCTAAAGTCCACACATAAGCGCAAAGACCCATCTTTCTTCTCTTGGAATAACACTGGGGCAGCAATTTTTGTTTGTGTTGGTGTTGGTTCAATGAATCCCCTAGCCAGGGTCTTATCTGTGAAGATCCTCAATTCCTCGAGTTCTCTGGGGGACATGCTATACATCTTGAGCTTTGGTAGTTTAGAACCTGGGAGGATCTCAGTGGCGCAATCTGTGGGATGGTGGGGGGAAGAGCTCATCGGAACATTGTTCACTAAACACTAAATTCTTATATTCCCTGGGAATGCCCTGTGTTGGTGCGGCTCTCCCAACCACAGCTGTTTCTTTGTTCGGGTATCCTCCAAGTTCCTCCCTTCAGTCATCTGGTCCGGTCACTCCCCATTGGAACTTTAGGGTCCCTGCTGCCAGTTTACTCTGGGGCTCCATTTCCTTAGCCAGGTAAGTCCCAGAACTAGTGGCCATTCCATTCCGGGTGCCACAATGAAAGTGAGTCCCATTGCTATGTCCAAGGATTCTGTGGCAAAAATGGCCGGTCCCCCCCACCCCCCGTGACTGACCCATCTAACTGGCAGAATGCGATGGGGTTTTTTAAGCTTTCACAAGTGTATGCCCAATTTTCCCACCATGGTTGGGTTAATCAAACACTGGGTGCACCCTGAATCCAGGAGAACTGAGATTTTCATTCTTCCACCCCCCAAGGGGACAAATAGTCCTAGGGGCAGGGAGAGTGGCTCAATTGGTTCGCTTACCAGTGGGTCATCTTCAGGATCACTCTTGGACGTGCCCAATTCCTCCCCGGTGATGCTGGACTTCCTTCCCCCAATTTTACAAGGGGCGAAATGCTGCGGTCTCTCCACTTCTCAGTGCAGTGTCTTTTCCTTGGGGGATTGTTTTCATGGGCTTTCCTCCAAACAGACGTTCTGGCTTTCGAGCGGAAGTTTTTGAATGACATTCAGCTGCACGGTGCCCCTCCTTCCCACATTTGAAGGAGGCAGATAATCCTGGTGCCAAGGGGGTTTGCAGCTTGGATGGCTCTCACTTCCCCTGGGGTGGGAATCTCTTCCAGGCTCTTTCCCCTTGGTACTGGATTTTGGTCATGTCAATCTCCACTTTTTCAGCCAGGAAGCAGGGGTGAAATGCTCCCGGTTCAGACCGGATTGCCTAATCCGGTAGCGATGGAGGCAGGTGGTTCGGAGAACTGGTAGCAAAAATCCCTGCCTCCCCCCACCAGCTGAGCCCCACAATCATCAGAGGCTTTTTTTTACTTTTAAAAGCATTTTTTCTACAATTCCTTTGGCCAAAAAAATGCTTTTAAAAGTTAAAAAAAGCCTCTGATGATCGCGCAGCTCAGCTGGGATCCTCAAAGGCTTTTAAAAGAAAAAAACCCTTTTTTAAAAAAATGCCTGTGACAATCCATGCTGAGTTGCCTGATCGTCAGAGGCATTTAAAAGGAAAAAAGTCTCTGCCAATCAGGCAACTCAGCTGGGATCATCAGAGCCTTTTGAAAGCATTTTTTACAACCTCTTCGCTGAAGTGGTTGTAGAAAAAATGTAAAAGTACATTTTAAAAGTAAAAAAAAAAAAAGCCATGCCCACCCAGTCACATTACCCTTCCCCCCACCAAGCCACTCTCATAGAACCGGTAGTAAGAAATTTTAGATTTCACCACTGCCAGGAAGTATCAGTCGTGCAGGCAGACTGGGGCCCCTTGAGCCAGGCAGGCATGGTAGAGATTGTCATTCAGGACGTCTTTGAACCAGCTCACTAGGATGTCTTCTAGCCAGTCCACTCTGCAGGCAAGGTCTCAGAACTTTTCAGTGTGTTCAGCTACAAGCCTTCACCCCTGTTTCACGGTTCTGATGTGATCGCGAGCTTTGTGGTCTGCCAAGGGGTCTTCAAATCGGTGGTGGAGAGCCATCATTAATCGGCCAAAGTTATGCAGTTCACAGGCATCTGCGTTGTGGAGGGTCACCATCCAACAGGCAGCTACCCCTTCCAGGGCCAAGATGACAGCTTGGGCCCAAGAACCCTGGCTCTGGAAACCCCTCCCGTACTCCTGCATGTATGTGAGGACATATGCCAGGGGAAAACCCAGTTGCTGCGGGGGGGTCTTCCTCTCAACTTGTGGCACTCTGGGCTGGCCAGAGACAATTGCAAGAGCTGGTGCTGCTCAGGGTGGGTTTATCTGGATGGCCGCTGCCCCCCCCCACCACTGCGTCTGCTTGGCCTGCTGCTGCTGGATCTGGAGCAGCAGTCCCGGCCTCATTGACTGCTGCTGCTGCTGCCTCACCCCTTCTCTAGTGTTGATCTAATTCTCCCCTGATTCTGAGGTTTTCAAGAGCCTCCATTATGAACTGCATAACGTTTATCTTGAGGCGGTCATCTCCACCCAGTTTTTCGATCAGTTCTTCCTGGTTGGAAAGGGCTTCCAGCTTGCCTTTACACATTCCCCAAAGGTAAATCAAACCACAGGGCAGATAGATGTTAGAGCTAGAGTTATAAACTAAGGGGTTGCAGGATATGTAGTAAACAGGAAGAGGGAAATAAGTGAATAAATGATCCAGGCTCCCCTCCGCACAAGAATGACAGTATCACGATAGGGATCTGACACTCCCTTTTTAGGTTCATATCATCCCTGCAACTGCTGAACAAACCGTGCGAGTCAGGGGAGGAAGGCATCCTCTGTCAAGGAGGGAGAAAATTCTAAAAGCTGTTGGTTTCCTCCTTTCACTTGCAGATCCCTCTCCAAAGAGTTATGAATGCTATATTTATCTGATGGAGGAGTAGAACCAAGTTACTCACTGAAGTTGTCTGCTTATTCATTGTGTAGTCTTCCCTTTTCTGCTGCTTTCAAAGGCTTGGTTAAAATCTATTGCAGAGTGTCTCTTCTTTCTTTTCCCCATTATTTAAATTATAACTGGAGTAGAAAGCTGGAGTAAAAGGCTGACCTCTCAAGTGGTGCAATTTAAAATTAATTTACCGTATATACTCGAATATAGGCCGAGTTTTTCAGCACGTTTTTCAGGTTGAAAAAGCCCCCCTCGGCTTATATTTGAGTCACGAAAAAAAAGCCTTTTTAAAAGAAAACAAATGAGTAGACCCCTGTCTGCAAAAATAGAAAAAACAGCCCCTTTCAGCGTCAGTATAGGTTAATTACCATAAGTTGATTTGAAAAGCCTCCCGACTCTCAGCTGATTTGCTCTCAGCTGTTTTTTTTTATTGAAAAAGTTTTACAGATACAAATTTTTCCCCCTTTCCCCCCCTTCCAAAACATAAAAATCACATTTATAGAAATATAATTCCCTACAAAACCCACCCTAACCCTCCCCCACCACCCCTTTCCCTCCCCTCCCCCTTGACTTCCCCTATGTGCAATACTAATAATTCCAAACAATATATATGTTATTCATCCCTTCCATATCTTTTTCTCTATTCACTAGCATTTACTAGCATAATCATCAATCCCCCTCAGCTGAAAGCTACATAATATTTTCTAGTCTGATATTTATTCTGTATATATTCAATCCACTTTTTCCATTCCTGTATATACTTCTCATGCGTCTGATCTTTTAAAAAGGCTGAAATCTTCGCCATCTCTGCAAATCCAGACATCTTCTGAATCCATTGGTCCACAGTCGGTAAGGCATCACTCTTCCAATATTGGGCAATCAGCAACCTAGCTGCAGTCACCATATACAAAATCAATTTCATTTCACCCAATGTAAAATCTTTAACTATACCCAATAAAAATAATTGCGGAGAAAATTGTATTTTTTTCCTCAAAACATTTTGCATTACCCACCAAATTTTTATCCAAAAAGCCCTCACTTTCCTGCAAGTCCACCAGATATGATAATATGTAGCATCTAGACACACCTCCAACATTTTGGTTGAACTTTAGGGTACATACAAGACAATTTCTTGGGATCTAAGTGCCATCTATAAAATATTTTATAGAAATTCTCCCGTAAATTCTGTGACTGAGTAAATTTAACATTCTGAACCCATATTTTTTCCCAAGTATCCATCATAACTGGTTCACCAAAATTCTGTGCCCATTTAATCATACAATCTTTAACTAACTCATTTTCTGAATCCCTTTCTAACAAGACATTATAAACTCTCTTAATATGCATTGGACCTATCTCTTTTATCTGTCTAACCAATTCTACTTCATATTCCATTAAACCAGTTTGTTGATCTTCTTTCCATCTCATCTGTAATTGATTGTACTGCAACCAAGTCAAAGAAATCCCTTCTTCCAACAGCTTATCCAAAGTCTTCAATCGCCATCTGCCCCCTTCAGGATGAAGTAGCTCTTTATATAAAAAACCTCCGAGTGACTTAATATTTGTATTCCACATGGTATCAGCAAGGTCCAGCTGGAATCTTATAATCCCATTTGATTCAGTGCTTCTTCCAGATTCTCATCAAGGCATTTCTAAGTAGATGACTATTAAACACTTTATCCACTTTATTGTCATAAAATAAATATGCATGCCATCCCCAGACAAGGTCATGACTTTCTATGTTCAACAATTCAGTCTTGGTTTTTCCAAACCAATCACTTATTTGTATCAATGCAGCTGCTTCATAATATAATTGAAGATTTGGAAGTCTAAGACCACCCCGCTCCCGAGTATCTTGCATTATTTTCAGTTTCACTCTTGGCTTTTTTTCATTCCAAACAAATTTATTAACTCCTTTTTGCCATTCTTGCAGTGGTTTATCTGACTTAAGCACCGGTATCATTTGAAATAAGAAAATAAATCTAGGTAAAACATTAATTTTTACTTCTGATATTCTTCCAAGTAAAGATAACTGCAGTTTCTTCCAAGTTTGCATATCTTTTTGTATCTTTTGCCACAGAACCTCATAATTATTTTGAAACAGTTTTATATTTGAGTCTGCGATTTGTACTCCTAAATATTTGACCTTTGAAACAATTTCGAAACCTGCCACTCTTTCAAGTTCCTTTTTCTTACTCTCAGTCAGATTTTTAACAATCATTTTAGTTTTTTTTTTATTCAATCTAAAACCAGATACCATGCCATAATCTTCTATAATATCCTTCATCTGAATTATTAATTTCATCGGCTGTGATAGGGTAACAACCAAATCATCTGCAAATGCCCTAGTTCTATAGTCCTCTTGCCTTATGACTATTCCATTCAAAGATTTCGAGTCCCGTATTGCATTCAATAAGACTTCTAGAGTTAAAATAAATAACAATGGGGATAGTGGACAGCCTTGTCTTGTACCTTTTTGTATATTAAAATTTGATGTTAGACATCCATTAATAATAAGTTGTGCAGATTGCTCATAATAAATTGCTCCAATCGCTTGTATAAATCGCTCCCCCAAATCCATTTTTTCCAAAGTCTTAATTATAAAATTCCAATTCACTCGATCAAAGGCTTTTTCCGCATCAAAAAAACCCAGCGCTGCAGAGATCTGTTTATTCTTATCTAGATAGTCCAATAAATCTATAATTTGCCTGACATTCTCCTTCATATATCTGCCTTCAATAAATCCCGCTTGGTCATGATGAATCACCTTTTGAATAACTGGCATCAATCTGTTGGCCAATACTTTTGCGAAGATTTTATAGTCTGTATTTAAAAGAGATATTGGTCTATAGTTTTCTGGTTTCTTAAGACCTGATTCTTCTTTTGGTATCAGTGAGACAAAGGCTGTTTTCCACGAGGAAGGTATCTTACCTCCTAATTGTATATTACAAAATAAGTCTTTAAGATGTTCAATCATTTCCTCTTGTAAAGTTTTATAATAAACTGCGGTTAGGCCATCCGTCCCTGGAGCTTTAGCTGTTTTCAGTTGTTTTATAGCAAAACTAATCTCTTCAACTGTTATCAATTGTTCCAAATTTTCCTTTTGATCTGATGAAATCTTTGATACTCTCTTTTTGTCTAAATATTTATCTATAGAACTGTTCTGTATATTATCTTTAGCATATAATTTGGTATAATAATCCAAAAAGGCCTTTTTAATTAATTCTTGTTGGTAAACTTCTTTGCCGGCATACTCAGTACTATCAATAATTCGTGTAGTTGCTTGTTTCCTCAGTGTATAAGCCAACCATCTGCCCGGTTTGTTAGCATTAGTAAAAGTATTATGCTTTGCAAATTGTAAGTTAGTTGCTGTTTGATCTGCTATAAGCATTTGGAATTGATCCTTCAGAAATTTTATAACTGTTTGCAATTGACCATCTGCTGGTTTTTGTATCAATTGTTGTTCTTTCTTCTTTATCTCACTTTCCAACTGTAGTCTCCTTTTCTGTTGACTCTGTCTATATTTAGAGTTCATTTGAATCAGTACACCCTGCATATATGCTTTGCCTGCATCCCAAACTATTTCAATAGGGGTACCTTTATTCAAATTCAGTTTAAAAAACTCCTTTAAGTGTTTTTTAAGTTCAATTATGTTTTTTTCATATCTAAATAGATTCTCATTTAATCTCCAGGATCTTCTTTCTCTTTTACCCATCTCAATTTCCATCCAAACCGGACTATGGTCAGTCAAGGTCCTAGGAAATATCTTTGTCATCTTTACTTTGGGAAGTAAATCAGTAGTTAACAAAAAGAAATCTATCCTGGAAAAGGATTTATGCCTATCCGAGTAGAAAGTAAAGTCCAATTTGTTTGGGTTGTGAACTCTCCAAATATCTTTCAGTTCCAAATCCTCTTACATTTCAAAAAAAGCTTGTGGCAACTTAATCCCTAATTTAGCTGTACTTTTTTTAATCACTTTTAGGTTGAATTACTCCGTTCCAGTCCCCCATTATTATAATAGATGTGTAGTTCCATTCCAGAATTTTTAAATGAAGCAACTTATAAAAATTTTCCTGTTGCTGGTTTGGAGCATATATTCCAACCAACAAAGTTGGACCATTGTCTGTAATAAGTTCAATTGCAATATATCTTCCATATTCATCTGTTTCTATAATTTTAGCTAAAAATCTTTTATTTATATAAATCACCACTCCATTCTTCTTTTCCGAGTTTGAGGCAACAAATTGCATTCCCAATCTTGAGTTTATCAAATATTTCTGATCTTGCAATTTTATATGAGTTTCTTGCAAACAAATAATATCATTGTGAAATTGCTTCAAATAATGAAATACCTTCCTTCTTTTTTGTGGAGAGTTCAGTCCATTTACGTTCCAAGACAAAACTTTAAGTGCCATTTGATCCTGTCTGAAGTTTTGAGAGCAATTGCTGAAGATCCTTTTTTACAGAAGTAATCTTCGGTTTAGCTCCTCCCATGACTTCAGCTTGCTGTTTTCCTTTAGCTTTCTTTTCTTGTTGTGGTTTGTACAGTTCCTGCTGCTGTGCTTCCTTCATTTGTTTGGACATCACTCTAGTTATGCGTTGCTCTTCCAGTTTAGATGTTCTCAATTCAAGATCCAGCGCCTCCTCTGTAATAGTTTTAGATGTTTCTTCCAAAGGAGAGATTTCAAGTGGTGCAAAAGGATCAACCACAACACCACCAACCGCTCCCTGAGCCTCTCTTGCCTCCTTTTGGGACTGCTTTATTTGTTCTTCAGTTTCTTGTTCATACTCAGCTTGTAATTGCACATCCTTATCTATTGGTGAAGATGTACGTGGAGGAGGAGAACCCACTTTCAAAACATTATAGTAAAATTCTTCTGCTTTTGCAATAGTATTAAGACGGTATCTTACTCCTCGAATCCTCAGTATTACACCTGCTGGAGCATCCCATCTGAATTGTATATTCTGTTTCTTCAATTCTGCCACCAAAAATCCAAAATCCTTTCTGTCTCTTAACATTTTGGGTGGTAGTTCTTTGAAAACTCCGATCTCAACTCCATCAACTAGAACAGAAGTGACAAATGAGCTTTGCAAGATATCATTTCTTATTCTTCTGTCTGTGAAATATATCACCACATCTCTAGGCAGTTGCCTTTGTACTGCCACAGGAGAGTTAACTCTGTACACCTTGTCAATCTTGCACAGAACCTCACCAGGTTCTACCTTCAGCAAAACCGCTAAAGCATCAGCACAGATTTTTCTAAGATCTTCCCTGGTGTTCTCTTTTACTCCTCTGAGTCTAATAGCAAATTCCATTGATCGAAATTGCATCATAGTAATCTCATTTTCAATTTTTTGTGTTATTTCTTCAACTTCAGCAATTCTTGAATCAGATACCTTAAATTTAGTCTCCACCTCTAAAGCAAGATTATCCACTTTTTTATCAATCTGCAACACTACCTCAGACAGGCCTTTAACAACTGTTTGAATATCTTTATTAACTGCTTCATATTTTTCTTGAATAATTCCTTTGACTTCCTGTTCTGATCTCTTAATTTCTTTAATAATAAGGTCATGATAACTTTCTTCCTTTGTCTGAATTTGCAACTGCGCAGTTTGAGGCTGCTTCTGCTTATGTGTGGGGGAATCCCCCCCTGGTTGCTTTGTTGCCATTTTGCCTCTTAAAGATCTTCCTTTTCCACAAATTCTAGCAACTTTTCCCAAAAGATTCTCCAGATTCAATCAGGTCTATAAAAATCAGTTACTATTTTTATTTTATTTTATTTTTTGTTACTTTTCTGCCTCTTCCAGCCGGATTTGTTACTTTAAAGTGTAGCCGAATACACTGATCAGATTACTTTCGCTTTCAGCTGCTCTCCGCTGAAAGCAAGCGCCATTTTTTTTCTTTCCTCTTTCCCCCTCTCTCAATTCCAAATTCCTTTAATCTTGCAAAATATTTCAGAAAACTTTAATACTTGCTGTTGAATAGGAAGTCCCAATTCGCCTTTATTTTTGTTTGGTGGTATAACTGTTGCCGCTCTATCTTGCTCTGCAATTTTGCAGAGTTTCCCGGTCATCCGGAGCTTCAGCGGCTTGGATAGGGAGTCCCACCCTGTTAACTCCCCAGAAGCGAAAAAAAACTCTCTGGGGGTCTCACAGGGGACTCTACCTGCAGCCACCGGCTCTCCTCATGAAGTCTTCACGATTCGGAGGTTTTCGAGCCGTTTCCAACCTCCGAAACGGCTCTTTGACAGGCGACAGGGCTGGCGGTCTTCAAAAGACCGTCAGCGATGGTCCACGGCAGCACCGGAAGTCCCGCTCTCATCTGTTTTACTGGGGCTCTGTTGCTAGCTAGCTGCAAAGAGGTAAATTGCTGGAGCATTTTCCCTCCCCCTCCCAGCTATGCTAAAAAAGCGAAACTGAAACTAAAGCAGGGTCTTTGCTGCAACGTGACAAAATGAGGCAGAGAGAGATTTCTTTTTCTTTTTCTTTTGCTTGCAACGTTGGAAAGGCAGATTTCTTTTTCCTCATCAAAAAAAGTAGGTGCAAACAATGGGAAATTCATGGCAAATGGCAAAAGAGGAGAGTTCAAGATTTTAAAACACAAAAGAAAAAGCTTTATTTATTTATTTATTTATTTAATTTGTATACCGCCCTTCTCCAGCTGGACTCAGGGCGGTGAACAGCCAAAATAAAAACAGCATACAAAATTAAAAAACAATTTAAAATAATTAAATAGTTTTGGCCCACAATTTAAAACAACCAAGTTAAAACCAATTTACAATTTAAAACCAGAACAGTAGGGTCAAGCCAGGCCAGCTGGATGAAATAAATGTGTTTTCAGGGCTCGACGGAAAGCCTGGAGGTCAGGTATCATGCGTATCTCTGGGGGTAGGTCATTCCAAAGGGCGGGTGCCGCCACAGAGAAGGCTCTCCCTCTGGGGGTCTCCAGCCGGCATTGTCTGGCGGACGGCACCCTAAGGAGGCCCTCTCTGTGCGAATGTACTGGCTGGTGGGAGGCTATTGGCGGCAGAAGGCGATCTCGTAAGTACCCTGGCCCTAAGCCATGGAGCGCTTTAAAGGTGGTCACCAACACCTTGAAGTGCACCCGGAAGACCACAGGAAGCCAGTGCAGCTCGCGCAGGAGAGGTGTCACATGGGATCGTCCCGTTGCTCCCATAATCCCCTGCGGGCCACGTTCTGGACCAACTGGAGCCTCCGGATGCACCCCAAGGGGAACCCCATGTAGAGAGCATTACAGTAGTCCAGGCGGGAAGTGACGAGTGCCTGAGTGACTGTGCGTAGGGAGTCCCAATCCACAAAGGGACGCAATTGGTGTATCAGGCGAACCTGATAGAAAGCCCCCCTGACCACGGCCGTCATATACTCTTCTAAAGTCAGCCGTGCATCCAGGAGGACGCCCAAATTACAAGCCCTCTCCGTGGGGGCCAATGATTCACCCCCAATAACCAGCGATGGCACCAGCTGGTTATATCGGGACGCCGGAAGCCACAGCCACTCAGTCTTGGAAGGGTTGAGACGAAGCCTGTTCCTCCCCATCCAGGCCCGCACAGCCTCCAGGCACCGGGACATCACTTCAAGGGCATCGTTGGGGTGGCCTGGGGTGGAGATGTACAGCTGAATATCATCAGTGTACTGGTGGAATTCCACCCCAAAGCCACGGATGATCTCACCCAGCGGCTTTACATAAATGTTGAACAGGAGGGGCAAGAGGACCGATCCCTGCAGTACCCCGCAAGCGAGGCACCTCGGGGTCGACCGCTGCCCCCCTGCCAACACTGATTGCGACCGGTCGGAGAGGTAGGAGGAGAACCACCGCAAAATGGTGCCCCCCACCCCCAGCCCCTCCAACCGGCGCAACATGATACCATGGTCGATGGTATCAAAAGCCGCTGAGAGATCTAATAGGACCAGGATAGAGGAGCAGCCCCTATCCCGAGCCCTCCAGAGATCATCAACCAATGCGACCAATGCCGTTTCCGTGCTGTGCCCAGGCCTGAAGCCGGACTGGAGCGGGTCTAGATAGCGGGTCTAGATAGATATTTAACTAGGGAATTGTAATAATTGAGATATTATTAATTGTATATTGTGTTGAAAGCAGAAATGGTTAAGTTGTGGTTTGGAAGAATATATGGGGGAAATTATTTGGTTTATTATTATTGGTAAATATAATTACCGGTAACTGATTTGTAAGAAATTGGATTGCATGGAAATAATTGGAATATTCATGTTCATATTGATTAATATGCAAAAAAGATAGTTATATAACTGATTGATTTATATTAAAATGTTGAATTTGTATTGAACAACTGTAATATTACATAATTAACCAATGTGAGGATGGATATAAAAATAGATGACAATGGGAAGGGGTATAATATAAAATGGAAGTGAAAAATTGAATTTGATTAAGATTAGAGATGAGGATGAAGGGTAATATTGGTTTTTTAAAAAAATAGATGAGGAATAAATATGGCAAAAAGGAAATATAGAAATTGTAAATTTAAGTGAAATGACTGAACACTGTTTAAATTTGTGAACCGGCCAAATACTCTGTTCAAAGAAAATACACTGTATGTTTGTATGTGTGTTTCTAATTATTGCTATTTATTCATATTTGTTCTCTTTTATTCTTTAAAGTTTAACAATTCATTCTTTATCTTAATATCTTTATATTTGTTTGGGGTTGGTTTTCTTCCCTTTCATCTTTTTTATTGTACAGCAATCTTTCTCCTCAAACCTACCACCTCTCTCTTTGAGGAAGGGGGGAGAAAGAGAATGAGAGTGGAGGAGAGAGAGAGAGAAAGAGGGGGAGAGAGAATGAGAAAGAGAGGGGGAGAGAGAAATGGTGATAAGATAGGGCAAAAATGTAAAATGTGAGGACAGTCGTAAATTCGAGGACTGGTCACAAGTCCGAGGACCAGTCAAAAATTACTTTTTCAGCCCTCTGAATAGTGCATATGCCCAAAAGGACTACCCAGAGGGCTGAAAAAAGTGATTTCTGACAGGTCC
>WNWU01000042.1:5627619-5829706 GCA_012654045.1 Ptyas mucosa | reverse complement strand
GAGAAGTTAGATATTCAAATAGTGAAGAAAGTGAAATATTTGGGCATCCAATTAACTTCAAGATGTATTACAGTGAAGGAAGATAATTATTATAAATTGAGAAATCAAACTGAAACAGATTTGGAAAAATGGAAAAATTTACAACTATCTTTAATGGGAAGAATAGAGTTAATAAAAATGAATATATTGCCAAGACTGTTGGGTTTTTTTTTCAAACAATTCCGATAAAATTGGAGAAAAAATATTTTGAAAGTCTAAATAAAATGATGTAGAAATATATATGGCAAGGGAAAAAAGCAAAAATTAATCTTAAATTGCTTCAAGATTCTAGAACTAGAGGAGGATTTGGTCTACCAAATTGGGAATTGTATCATCAAGTGGCGATGTTAACTTGGATTAAAGAATGGATTTTATTGAGGAATACAAGACTATTGACTTTGGAAGGACATGATTTACAACTAGGTTGGCATGCTTTCTTATGGTATGGAAAAATATAGGATACATGGATACTTCCAGAGACATTGTGTAAGGAATGGTTTGTTAGCAGTATGGGAGAGAGTAAAAGAAAAACACTATATGGAAATACCAATGTGGCTTTCAACAATAGAAGCATTGACACATCCAAATATGATTAACATGGACAAGATTATAAGATACAAGGGCATTTTAACAGAGAAGGGAGAACTAAAACAAACAAGTTTTAGAAAAACAAGGGATTGAGACTGATTGGTATACACGGCTGCAGATACAATCAAGATATGATAAAGATTTGAAACAATATGGTTTTAATCTGGGCATCAGAGTTGGATCAGATAAAGACTGGGAAGGATGAAAAAATGATTAAAAGATTGTACAATTATTTGTTGCAATTTAGATTGGAAAATGAAGAAGTAAAAGGATCAATGATAACATGGGCGAAAAACTTTGGTTATGCAATAGAATTAAGAGAAATGGCAACAACTATGGGAAAGGAATTATAAACTGACAATGGCAAAAATCTATATAAAATGTTTTATAGATGGCGTATGCCACCAGAAAGAATAGCAAACATGTTTAAGGATAAATCAGCTAAGTGTTGGAAATGTTCGCATTTGTCAGGATCATATTAGCATATATGGTGGTCATGTGTAGAAGCAAAAAAATATTGGTCTAGAATACAGACATGGTTGGAGGAAATGTTACACAAATCTATAAATTTAAAACTAGAGGTTTTTATTGGGTATTCTCCCAGAAAGATATAGTAAAGATGATGTGTATTTAATTATACATATAATAACAGCAGCAAGAATTGTATTTGCGCAAAATTGGAAGACAGAAAAAATCCCGTCAGAAGGTGAAGTAATAAAAAAGATTTTAGACTGTGTGGAAATGAATAGATTAACTTTAAGAATAAAAGATAAAGAGGAATCAATGTATTTCAAGACATGGGGAAGATTTTATGTATGGTTAGAAAAGAAATATGAATAAAAGATGATAGATAAATGATTTAGATAATAGAAAGTTAAATGAGGGAGAGGAGAAAAAAGAAATAGAAACCCAGATGACACCAGAGTAAATGGAAAAGGGGGGTGGGAGGGGGAAAAAGAAAGAAGACTATAAGGATAAATGTACAATTATGAAGATAACAGTGAAAAAGTAAAATTGAAAAGAAAGTATATAGTATTAGAATACTGAAATTGCTCGGATACCAAACAAGGAAAATATTCCACAACAAAGGAGAAAGAAAGGGGAGAGGAGTAGAGGGTAAGAAGAGGAGAGGGAGAGAGAGGAATGAAAGAAAGGGGAAAGGAGTAGGAGAGAAGGTGAGAAAAGGGGGAAAGAGGGGAGGAGTGGGGGAAAGGAAGGGGATGTAGGAAGAGGAAGGAGAGGAGGAGGGAGAAAGGAGGAGAGGAGAGGAGGGAGGGAAGAGAAAGAAGAAGGAGGTTTTTTGTTTGTTTTTTTAATTTGATTTATATGCCGCCCTTCTCCGGAGACTCAGGGCGGCTTACAATGCGTTAAGCAATAGCCTTCATACTTTTGTATATTTTATGCAAAGTCAGCTTATTGCCCCACAATCTGGGTCCTCATTTTACCTACCTTAGAAAGGATGGAAGGCTGAGTCAACCTTGAGCCTAGTGGGATTTGAACTTGCAGTAATTGCAGGCAGCTTATCTTAATAACAGTTAATGTCACTGCTTTTTAGTCTGCTGAGCCACCAGAGCTCGTTGTGAAATGAGGGAAAAGAAAGGGTAGAAGAGCAACCCCAAATGTAATTAAAATGCCTTATTTTTATACTTTCTTTAAGAAAAATATATATAGGTATGACATATATATAATGTACATTTATATTATGTGTATAAGAAATAAAAATGAAAAACTTTTTTCAAAAAACCCCAACAAATTTGGTCCCAAATTCCATGAATTTCAATTGGTTTATCATAAATTTCCAGTTCAAATTATCAAATGCCTTTTGGGCATCAAGGAAAACCAGTGAAGCTTGTTTTTCCGAATGTATTTCATAGAATTCTAAAGTATTTATTATTGGTCTCATGTTATTTTTAATTTGTCAGCCTGGCAAAAATCCATTTTGAAACGGCTGTATATATTTGTTCAGAATTTTTTTAATTCTCTCAGCTATGATTGACGTAAATATCTTGTAATCGGTGTTTAGTAATGAGATCGGTCTGTAATTTTGTATTTGTTGAATGTCTTCTTTGGGAATAAGAGTGATTATTGCTTCTGTCCATGTTTTCGGTATATTTGCCTGTTCCAGAGCCTCATTAAATATTTCCAACATCATCCCTCCCAGCATTTCTTGGGTATTTTTGTATATCTCCACTGGTAGTCCATCTGGGCCAGATGTTTTGTTGGTTTTTTTTATTTTTCAATGCCAATTAAATTGTGTCACCGTTATCTGCCTGTTTAATATTTCTTGTTCCTCCGTAATTTTACTCGTTTGTTCCCGCTATGTAATTTTTGACTTTTTTTCCTACTATATCTTCCTGACAATATAAATTTGAGAAGAACTTTTGAATAATTTTCTTTTTATCCTCCCTTCTGTATCGCAATGTCCCATTTTTGTCTTTTAATTGATATATCATTCTTTTATCTCTTTCTTTTTTTAATTTATAAGCCAACCATCTATCGGTTTTGTTCGCATGTTCAAAATAATTCTGTTTTGACATCTTTATTTTCTGGGCTATTTCCTTTTGAATTGTTAAATTTATTTTATGTTTAATTATCTTCCATTCCTCTTTTGTTTTTGTTTTTTTATTTGTAAAAAATGTAAATTACAGGGTCTTCCTGTAATTTACTTTCTGCCTTTTTAAGTTCTTCTTGTAGTTTTTCTTGTTGACATTTCCTTTCCTTCTTTTTCTTCACGTTATAAGCCATTGTCAATCCTCGGATGTATGCTTTTATTGTGTCCCAGAGGTTTTGTATTGAGGTATCCTCTTTTTTATTTATGCTAAAGAATATATTCAACTCATTTTCTAGCATTTGTTTGTATTCTTTGTCTTTACATATATTTTGATTCATTGTCCATCTTTTAAACCTTTTTTGTCCTTTCCATTTTATAATTATTGGATTATGGTCTGCCCACTCATTTACTCCTATTTCTGTTCTTCTAGTCCTGTCTGAATTTCAGCTGTCATCCAGGCCATATCAATCCTGGACCAGGATTGATGTGGGTGTGAATAAAATGTATATTGGTTCTCTCCACTGTGCATTTCTCTCCATACATCTCGCAATTTTAATTCTGCTGCCATATTAAAGAATTCTTTTGGTAATATATCTTCTTTTTGTTTTTCTTGTTACTCTTGTAATCTTTTTTAATATCCGCTATTGCATTATAATCCCCAATTAAACAAATGTTATATTTTAGTTCTATTATTTTGTTATGCACTTTTTAAAAAAAATCGTGTTGATTTTTGTTGGGGGTATATATTACTGTTAATAATGATTATTTTTGTTCAACTTCTAATTCTACCATTAATATTCTACCTTCTTCATCCAAATGGATTAATTTTGATTTTATTCTTTCTTTTACATATAGAGATTCCTCTTTTATTTTTTTGTATTAATGATGTATATAATTTCCCTAATTTTGGGTTCTCTAATAGTTTCTGATATCCCTTAATGTGTACTTCTTGTAGACATATCACATCCACTTCAAGCTTTTGTAGTTTAGTAAACATTTGTGTTCTCTTTCTTGGTGCGTTTAAGCCATTTATATTCACAGAGAAGAGTTTTATTGCTTCTTCCATTTCTTACTGAAGTTGCTTTTTTATGTTTCTTGTCTCTCTTCTTACTCTCCCTTTCGTTCCCTCTCTTTCTTCTTTTTCTTTTTCCTGTATCTTTCTTATTTCTATTTCTATTTCTTCTATTTGATCTTCATCCTGGCTTTTGCTCTCCGATTATTCCTTGCTTTCTTGTTCTTCTTCCTGTGAAAAATAAAGTTTGTAAAATTCTTGTGCTTTCTCTACTGTGTCCACTTTATATTTCCTCTCTTGCTATGTAATAAATATGCCATCTGGTATCAACCATCTAAACATCACTTTGTATTTTGTTAGTTGAGTTGTCAAGAATTGGTATTACTGTCATTGATTCCGAATCCTTCGTGGTATCTGCTTCAAAATTATAATTTTTTTACCTTTGTAAGTTAACGTTTCTTTTCTTGATTTTTTATATATTTCATCCCTCACTGTTTGTTTCATAAATCTTATGTGTGCATCCCTCGCCAACCGATGTCTTCTTATATAATTGGTGTGCACACGATAAATTTCGTCTATATGTCCCTTTATTTCCGTCTTATCTCTTTATATTAATTCTGCCAAAATTTCCACCATCTTTTCTCCCAAGTCTTCCTCTTTTTCTTCCACAATATTTTGGAACCGTAGGAAATATGAAGCTTTCTCCATTTCTAAGAACGCAATTGACGCTGTCAGCTCCTTATTTAATTGCAATGACTTTTGTTCCATTGTTTCTATTTTTACATCTACTTGGTCCATTTTTGTTTCCAATTTTTTTATTCTTTGGTCATTTTCCAACATTGCTTGTTGTATATTCTCTATTTTATCGTTCATATTTTTAATATCTTCTTTTACTTCTCCAATTTCATTCTTAATTTCTTTATGGTGTAATTTTGTCTCTTCATGATTATCAGCAATTTTCTCTTGTGTTTTCATTAATGTTTCCTGTATCATCTGCAACATATTCTTCATACTATTTACTGTCAATTCTGATTTTTCTTTTTGCAGCATATTTTCTATTGTTCTCTGGTTTGATTGAGAAGCAGCTATAGATGGAAGATTTGTAGCTGGTTTTTTCCCCTGTTTTAATTATAGTTGCTGTGTTTGAAATTTTTAACACTCAGGTGAAATTGTTCCATAATATCATACAATCAATAATCTCTAAATTTACACATACACACACACACACGTACTTCTATAATTCTTATTTATTATATCCACACTCTTCAGAAGAGATCTCTCTTATTATCTTTATCTAATATATTAATTTGTATTTTCTGTATGTCAACTTACTCTGTGCTTATATATTACACACTATAATTGTTAATACTCAAAATATACTTCTTATCTCACTTAATCTTAATCAATACTTATCTTATGTTTATATTTATATTTATCCTTATATACGTTTGTCAAACACTTTAATTCATTTACTTAATCCATTCATTACTTCATTAATAATTTACAATCTTTTACATTTCTCTCTCTCAGTAACAATAACTAAGTATATGATTTACTTTTTCTTACTTTCACAGTATATATATATATATATTTGTTTTATTCTTCCTCAGTCGTTTCCTTCTATTGCTTAGTCTCTAGTTGTAAATATATGCAGCAATATTGCATCAGTCTCCTTCAATCCTTTGGTTCTACCCTCAAGTTCATCTATTAACTTCTCCTTTATTCTTTGTGTACTTCTTTATTTTTAATATTACAGTTCCACAGTTACAATTATATTTTCAGTCACAAATTGCTGTTAAAGTATTTTCCAAGCTTATAAATCCCTTAGAATAGCCTCCAAATTATTATCCTCGTTGTTTCCACTCTCTTCTCCGCTCACCACTCTCCATTTCTTTCCGTCTTAGAGGTCTTATCTCCATTCCTGTTATTCCTCTCGTTCTATTAAGTTCACTTTTCGGGATCTTCCTTCTTTCGCACTAACCTCTTTTCCAATCCATCTCTTTGTGTGTTCTAGTTCCTTTTAGTCACGGCTTTTCCGGACCTTTTTCACCCTTCTCCTCAGCGTCTCTCTCCTCCCGTGCCTCCGATTCAGCAAAATTTCACCTCTCCTTCTTCCAGATTCTCCTCGGCCACCATATGAAACTGTATTTTCAACTCTCCGCTTCCACACTATATGGCTACCATCACTCTTGGTCTGCCTTAAAAGCCGACTCTTTCTCCATTGGACTTAAGAGGTTTGTCCTTATCCTCCCAGTCGATTGCTTTTCGTCCAGGATCTTCAGACCTTCCCCTTTTGTTTCTCGATCTCTATGGGATTGGAACTGCCCATAAAGAGCTCTTAGCGAAGAATATTCGGGATTTCAGGGACAACATTTTGTTCCCTCTCCTGCTTCATGAAGACGTCACCGCCGGAAGTCTCTCCCATTGCTTCTTGTTCCAATCATTGCTTCTTGTTTTGCCTTCTGGTGCTCTGGAAAATAGATTGACTCCCTCTTCTTTGTAGCAGCCTCTCAAATATTGGAACACAGCTATCATGTCACCCGTAGTCTTTTTTTTCACTAGACTAGACATATCCAATTCCTGCAGCAGCTCTTCATGTTTTAGCTTCCAGCCCCTTAATCATCTTTGTTGCTCTTCTTGGCGCACTTTCCAGAGTTTCAGTGTTTTTTTTATGTTGTGATAAACAAAACTGGAAGCAGTATTCCAAGTGTGGTCTTACCAAGGTTATAAAATGGTGCTAACACTATACATGTTCTTGATTCTATTCTTGATTCTATTAATGAAGCCTCGAATTGCACTGACTTTTTGGTGGCCGCAATATACAACTGGCTCATATTTAAGATATGTTTAATATTGGTTGCTTTATGTAAATATGTATTAAACATTATTTAGCGTATTAAATATTTATGTAAATATGTATTAAATATTTAATAGATATTTAAGATTTTTTTAAAAAATCAATTCCAGTTCTTACCAGGTACTGAAAAGATTTTCAATCAGAACAATGTGCCTATGCCACCATCACCCTTCGCTTCCCAAACCAGAAATAAGTTGTTTGTGCCTCATATTACACAGGTGAAAGAGAAACAGTTTCAAGCTAAACCATATACCATATTTTTCGCACTATAAGACGCACCTGACCATAAGATGCACCTAAGTTTAGAGGAGGAAAAAAAAGTGAATATGGAGCACCGTCTCACTGTGAATATGGAGCACCGAATATGGAGCAGCAGTGTAGTGAGGGCAGGAGGCAGAGCCTGAGAGGACCACAGATAGGTGTCCTCTCATGTGCCAGCTCTGCCTATTGACTCCTGCACTGTGGAAAGGGGACAGAAGAGGCGGGTTATGACAAAGACAGAAGAGGCGGGGTTCAGCACTGTAAAAGGACCCACTGTAAAAGCTGCTGTGGCCCTTATTTTTCGCTCCATATGTCTTATGGAGCAAAAATACGGTAATTTGATTATCCTGTATAAATTGCATTTTTTCCTATATTCAAAATGCATTTTTTCCTGTATTCAAAATGATTTTAATGTATTTTTTCTTATGCCATATTAATCACTTCAGATCTTCAAAGAATAAAAGTACAGATGAATTTAAAGCGCTATAATATTGAAGTAAATTTCATAAATGCTAAATTACTTCTCTTTCTGATTTCATTAGCCTGAAGAACTCTTCTACCAAAATGCAGACAAGGCTGTCGCACTACATTTACAGAACAGGTAATTTTGCTTAACCATAATATTCAAGGCCTGAAAGTTAATGCTGCCAATGTTTTAAATTACCAACAGATGGCAGTACTGCTGTACAAGAAGCTGCAATATGTTCTTTAGCATCTATTCTTTCACTTCACTTAATGGGAGGTTGCTGTGAGAAAAGGAAATCTAGCTATGGTTGAATTTTTGATTGCTGGAGGATCCCTTCCAATTGAAAATCACTTCCAAATGCAGATTGTTTATGGTGTTACTAGGCCAAAAAATATAAAGGTAGTGAACCAGGAAGAATTGAGATGTGTGATCAAGAATAAAGTGGTTGACCTGTGACAACAACCAATATACTTTATGTGAAAAGAGTTCAGGAACTGATAAAGGACATTTGGTACATCAAAGGGAAATTACTGTCAAGCTTGACTTTCAAAGGAATGTGGAGGTGGCATATTCTTCAATATCAGAAGACTTGTGCAAAATTGAGTCCCTTACATGCAGAAAAGAAGTTTCAAGAATTGAAATTTACAGCAGTTGTCACACTACAAGAATGAAAGTGAGAAATTTCTTTGCAGCACCCTGACAATTTATACAATATGAACTCATCATTACGACCCAGAAACTACTGATTAACAGAGTTGGAACGGACCTTGTAGGTCATCTAGTCCAACCCTCCCAAGCAGGACACCTTACACCATTTCTGACAAATGGCAAGTCCAATCTCTTCTTGAAAGCCTCCAGTGATTAAGCTTCCACAACTTCTGAAGGCAAGCTGTTCCATTGGTTGATTGCGCTCACTGTCAGAAAATTTCTCATTTCTAGGTTGGTCTCATTCACCTCACAAGATATCCTAAGGAAATCATCCAGATTTAAGGAAAGATCGCATGCCCCCAGAAAGGCAGTAAAAATATCAGTGCCAAGTATCCTGCCTCTTGGAAGTACATCTCAAAAGGACAGTGCCAGGAACCATTAAAGCAGTGTAAAAAAGCTTAAAACAACCCTTCCCCTTTAAGAAAGTCAAGCCCCTAATACCAGCAAAGAAAAAAAAGAAAACCTCTGGAGAAGCTCAAGTGACAGTAAGTCTGGGCACACTGCCAAAAACCTTTAGCTATTACAATGTAATAAGAAACTGGAGAGGCAGTTTCTGTAAGCAGGGCAATAAAGATAAAGATTAGGCTAGAAACAACACCAGAATGTTTCCTTCCTGTCTTCCTTACAGAATTAATCCTGTAAAGTGGGAGGAGGGGATTTATTCCAACAACTGGTTCTCCAAACTGCTCAGAAAGTTAACAAATGATTCTCCCAAATAGGTGCAAACTGGCTGAATCCCACCACTGCATTCGTCCCTACATATAGTAGCAGAAAAGGGTAGTAATCTGTGGGTTTTATTATTTTGGTTAGGTTCTCAGTCGCATCTTTTATTTTTGCTCCAGGGAGACAACATACCACTCTGGATTGACTGTCTGGTCTACAGACAGCTGATTGTGTTCCCTTGAGAGTTGAATCTCCTATCACCAACACTCATCCTTTTTTTTCCTAGGGAGGTTTGGGGTATTTTTCTATCTATCACAGAAGCATTTGATAGTGCTACTTTTTAAGAGACATTACATAATGTTTCTTTTCTATGTGTCTGGATGTTTTCTTCCAGGGAGAGCCCATGAAATCGATTGCTTAGCACCAGTGGGGCTGCATCATAGTGGATAGGGGTAGACGGGTTTTGTACTAGGTTTGTGTTTTTTTCTATGAGTGACATGTTTCCATCTGTCTTCTTTTTCCTCTAAGGGATCAATTCTTTTAGAAGTTGTTTGATCATTAATATGTTCAATTTGGGCATATTCTTCTTGCAAGGGTTGGGGTTTCTCATTTTGTAGGTTGAGTTTCAGAGTGGTTAGTTTCCTTTAGACCCTTTACTTTTTCTTCTAGTAACTTGATTAGTTTATATTTGGTACATATATAGTTTGGGTATTCTATGGGCATAAGTGTATTTATAGAACATGTTTTGCAGATCACGATAGTATCAGTTTCTTTTTCCATGAGTGGATTTTTAAAAATTTGAAAATGAAAGTGTAGGTTTTACCACAGATTTTTAAAAGGGAAAAATGTCCAATTTAGAATTTTGAGATTCTAACAGATCATTTCAAATTTAGAGGGAAAAGTCTAGCTAAAAATTTAAAGTTCTAGCAGTTAAAAAATTTCTAGTTAAGGATTTAAAATTTTATAGTTCAAAATTGTCTAGTTTAAATTTTTAAAGTTTTAGCAGATCATTTAAATTATTAAATTTTTAAATTTTCAGTGTTGAGTGGGCTTAGGTGCAAGGTTTGTTCTTAGCCTGTAATGGAATGTTCTATAATTATCCCTTTCCTCTCTGCCTTCTTATGATCCTTTCCCTCCCTGCCTTCTTGTGGGCTTTATTTATTTCTTCCTTCTCTGCCTTTATATGTTCCGTACTTGCTATTGTCTACTCGCCTTTAATTTTTTCTTTTGCCGTATGTCCTGTGTTGTCTTTTTATGCTCTCTTCCTACTTGCTTTTCTCCTGCCACTACCAGGTATTCAGCTCTCCCTGCTTTTCTCAGTTCATGGCGTTGCCCCACTCCTCATCTGTTGGTCTGCCATACTGTTCTGTTGCCATTTGCAGTCACCATTCACTGGTCCACTGTGCTGCAATGCTCCACCATCACCAACAGCCTCTGGTTCCACTGTTGCTCTACCATCGCTTTCCATGTTGCTCTCTGCGTTGCTCTCAGGATCTGGTTTGCTGTGCTGCTCTTTCTTCTGGCTCTCCTTTCTGTTGCACTGCTGCTGCTCTTTGCTCCTCAGCCACATGGCTCCCATTTGCTGGTCCATCATGCCAGTATGCTGCTTCTCCCAGCAAACAGAATTGCCTGGATGACCTACAGTAAGCTCACCTCTTCTCTCCACAGCTGGCTGTCCTCCTCCTCCTCCTCCCTGCTCTCCTCTCTCTCTCTCACCGGCTCACCTTTTTGTTCTCTGCTGGTCATTGTTTTGCCCTCAGTCAGCTAGCCTGTCTGCCCCATGGATGATTTTCCTCCCTGCTCCACAGCTGGCCCTGCTCGCTCACCAGCTCGCCTCCTTGTTGTCTGCCAGTTCATTTTGTCTCTCTGCTCACCTCACTTCAAATTGTAGTACCGGTCCATGCAATATCATCACAAAGAGAGGTGAAAAATTTAACACCCAGGCTTCAGCAGAAAAGCTCAAAGCTATAATTCCTTAGGAAACAGATGGTATTATTTTCTTGAACTTGGCAGCACTGTCAGCTCAGAGTACTACTGTCAGGTCTGCCATCTTCGGCTTCTTTACTTCGCTGGCATCCTGCCATAAATCACAAGAAGATGGAGGGAAGGAATTTAGGGAAGTAATGTTTAGGCATGGGAAAGGGAAGACAAATGGGAGGGGGGAGATTAGGTATCAAACCAGAATAAACTAGCTGCCATGGATTCCTGGCCTGGGAACAGAATGCAAAACTACAGCGAGAGGCGCCAAGCATCAAAGTGGTTCCCAAAACATCAGAAAGAAATACTATTGGACACTGGTGAACTGATCAAGGGGGGAGGGCCAGGGAAAGGGGAAAAGTGTAACTTTTCCATGGGAATACTCAGATCTAGCTTTACTCTTGCTGCAGCAGCTTAACTTCAGTAAAAGAACCTATCACTTCAAACAAATGGAGTTGAGGGTTTTTCTTTCCTAAATGTCTAAGTTGGGGCAGGTCTGACATAATGCTAGATCTACAATAACGGTCAACCTGGAGACATAACTCTACTATGGGGACTATGCACAGAATGTCAGTGCAAGAGAATGATCAGGAGGAGATGGAAGCTTGGGGGAAGACCACATTAAAATTCCTAAGCAGAGATCACCCCAAGTGGCTAGGGGAGGCAGAGGGCTGCAATGACCAGTCAAAATCCCAATGGTTACTGGCAGTCAGAAGGGCGATTCGGAGGAGACTCTCTAGAGCATGGATGTCAAACTTGCGGCATCACATTGCTGTCATGTGAAATATCGCTACATTTTTCCCTTCATGGAGATGGGGTTGGCATGGCCTGTGTGTGACACATCCGGCCTGTGGGCCACCAATTTGACACTCCGCTCTAGAGTAACCTCCACTTGGGGGGACCAGAGGAAGTTGCTGGAGGGAACCCCCGAAGATGAGGACGAAGCGGCACAATGTGAACTAGACCGTGACAGCATGCTCATTGAATAGGCTATTGAATTCCTGAGGGACGCCTACAACAACCTCCAAGCACATGAAGTTCTAGCTCAGTTGGCACCAGTGTCACGGTTCTGACAACTGACGCTGACAACCACCACCTGTTGAACCAGGGCAGGGACAGGAAGACAATGGTGCAGCTACACCCATCACTATGGTTGCTATGGTGCCTACTCCGACACCAGTTCCAGCACAGCAGCTGGCATCAGCTTTGATGGGCCAGCCACTGCCACGGGCCTGGGCCACCCCACCAAGGAGGAGAGAGTGCAGACCACAGGCTTTGGGGATGTGATTCAGTGGAGACCCAAAGCATTTGGTGTTCTTCTTAACCCAAGTGTGAACCTACATGCAGGAGTTTGTGGGTGACCTACTGATTGAAGGTGTCAAGATATGAAGTGTGACCCTAGCAGTGGAGGGGAATGCCACAGAGTAGGTGGTTGGCCTCTACAGTGATGTTGCCCTGGAGCTGCACAACATCAGTTGGTTCACGGCAGCCCTCCAGAAGCGATTCAAAGACCCCCCTCACTGATTGGAAGGCCAAGACAAGAATTAAGATAAACTAAAGTCAGCAACCCGTGGCTGTCTACAACCAAACATTTTGCAGCTTGCCATGCAGATTAGCTGATTGGCCGCAAGATACACTGATAGTCTTTCCAAAACAAGCTGAATGATGTCTATAATACTTGCACTTCCAGAGGTGTCCTGCGCACCCTCTATCGGTGGTATGTCATAGCCAAAGAAGTTGAAATCAACCTAGCCCGATCCTGCAATTGCCCCAACCTTAAAGGTCCCTCCTGGCAGAGAGAGGAGAACCCCCAAAACCAGGGGGACAGGATCAAAGCCCACACCACCACTCCACTGGATGCTTCAAATGCAGAAAAGAGCAGCCAATTGCCCAGGATCACGCCCAATGCAAAAGGCCACTACTGGACCCACAAAGGAAACCGGAAAAGCAACCCCGAGGATTTGGGAGACAGCCCTAGGAGTGGAGGTTGTTGAGTGCACTCCATCACCTGAGTTATGAGAACTCTGACAGCATCAACCAGGAGCCCAGTGGGGAGCAACACCGACACAGATGATGACCCCTTGGTAAGTCAACCTGTGATACTCCTTATAGAACTGATGGTGCATTCTTCAAAGCGTAGGGAGAACCTGGTTGCCCTCCTAGACTTGGGCTGCACCAGATGCCTGCTCAACCCTGGCTTAGTCAAGAAACTGGATCTGCAACTAAGGGAACTTAAAATACCCATGGCTTTCTGCCAGTTGGATGGGTCAGTAGCAGGAGGGGCACCCATGACATTTGTCACTGAACTGATAGAGATGAGGATGGGGCCCCATGAAGAAACCCTAAGGTTTATTGCACCCCATTCATGGAGAGATCCCTTGTATTACGACCGGCATGGCTCCTGAAATGGAACTTCTATGTAAATTGGAGGAGGAGGATATTAAAGATTCACAAAAAACATCTGAGGGAGAGCACAAAAGAAAACTGACCAAACTCAGCCTTAGAGTCAGAATAGAGCTGGAAGGTTTTCTAGTCCAGCCCTCTGCTCAAGCAGGAGAGCCTATACCATTTCAGACAAATGACTGTCCAGTCTCTCCTTAAAAACCTCCAGTGATGAAGCAACCCACAATGTCTGAAAGCAAGCTGTTCCACTGGTTAATTGTCCTGCTAGGAAGCTTCTTCTCATGCCAGTAGGCAGGAATGCAAAGAGGGAAATCGGGGCTAAAAATGGGAGTCCCCCAAAAGAAACCTCATTGGAAAGGGAAGATAAAAGGGAGAGAGAGACAAGCTGATGAGAACCAAAGGTGTCAAATCGGAATAAGCCATAAGATACCAAGGATACCTGGCCTGAGAAGAGAATGCGAAACTACATTGAGGGGTACCAAGCATCAAAGCATTTCCCAAAACATCAAAAAGGAATACTATTGGGTACTGGTGAATTGGTCAGGGGGGACAAGCCAGGGAAAGGGAGTAGTGTAAACTTTGCATAGGAATACTCAGATCTAGCTTTACTTTCACTGCAACTGCTTAACTTTAGTAAAAGAACTTATCATTTCAACCAAATGGAGTTGAGGGTTTTTCTTTCCTAAAAGTCTAAGTCAGAGCAAGTCTGATAACTACATTGCAACACTTAAAATAATATTTCACATTACTTTTGAAACAATTAAACAGAGTTTGTAAACACAGAGAGATTTTGCTGCAACATGACATATTTCATACATCACAAACTACCCAAGACACAGTTGTGTGGTTGGATTTCATTGTCTTATCGTATGTACCCTACAGATTTGGGGTCATGTAACCTTCCCCTTTCTCCAAAATTTAAGGAATAGGTTTATAATGTTGACACAAATGAAAAGATGGAAAGGACTTCAGAAGACAGATATTGAATCCTGTTCTCATCTAGTTCCCTAATTGAAGTGACAAATCCTGGTATTGCGATCTCATTTTTTTTCCATTATGAAAATTGACTTCAAATATTATTATTAAAATGTGAGATTTATATTACATTTCAAAAATGGTAAGAATCTAAACTGTAGCATTTACCTTTTCAGAAATCAAACATATTTTATATAGAGAAGCCAGAAATCACATTTCTAATGTAGTTTATTTAGCTATTTGGTTTACCAAGGCAAATATGCCACTCCAATTGAAAATGATTCTTGCTAGCTCATTCTTGATGTTCTGCATCAAAAAGTTGCAGAAAACTCTCAGAATTTCAAATGCAGATTTAACATTTCCCCAAAAAATTATATATACAGGCTTGAGAAGATACTAAAAGAAAAAATCATGGAATGGCGGCCAAACCACTTGACACGTTGGAACAGATATTGTACCTCTGCCCTCCGGCAGTTCTTGCCTCTGTTGGAAAAACATCAAGGCAAAGAGATAGAAGACGATCATCAGGCAGAATTACAAAAACAACTTGGAGATTACAGGGTATGGATAAGAATTTTTATTCCTGAAAAGCATTTTTGATACTTGATAGCTGTGATACGGCAGCCACAATGAGGCTATAGAGAAGTGTTTTAAGTAACCTTAAGATGTGCAGGTTTCAAAATGTGCTGGCTGGGGTATTTTGGGAAATTGAAGTCCACACATCTTGAAGTTGCCAAGTTTGAAAAATACTGCCCTAGAGGTATTCAGAAACACACACACACACCATGGGAAGATATTCCCCATTTAAAAGGATTTTGTTTCTTAGACTTAGGAGCAGTTTAACTTTAATCTTAGTTTCTATTGGAAGGAAAGTATTGTTTTGTAGGGTTCTCTTTAACTGCTTTAACTAATAAAAGGGAAGAGCCAAGTCAGTTTTGATTTAGCACATTCTATTCTAAATCAGTCCATTGACTTGCCTAGCTAGAGCTTATTAAAGGAAAAATATCTCATTACATTCCTGGGCACGATTACAACCTTCCTTTGTACTATTACTCATGCATACGAAATGGGGTGTACAATTTAGATTTCCCTCCCCAAAATGACAAAGTGAGAATGGGCGTTGGTTCTTACCTGATACACCCTTTCTCACTCTAGAGGAAATAGCAGTCAGGAATAGTTAACTCTGTTAGCTGATGGGCTGAGTCTGCAAAATTGTTAAGCCATGCCTCTTCCTGTTGCTTGCCAGCTTCTTGACAAAGGCGTCGACGCAAACTGATTTGTTGAGCTATGAAAAAAAAAGAAGAAAGTCCTATCCTCGCCAACTCCAGGGCCAGACGACCTGAACACGGGTGGGGCTGACTGCTGTTTCCTCAAGAGTGAGAAAGGGAATATCAGGTAAGAACCAATGCCCATTCTCCACCAGGAAGGAAACAGCAGTCAGGAATGGGACATACCAAAGCCACATGTCCTATTGGGAGGGTGAAGTCTGGGTCTGCGGTTCCTAATCTGAAAGAACCCTCTATAGAACCCTTCTGCCAAATGCCGCCTCAGCCAAGGCAAAAGTATCCAACTTGTAATGACGAACAAAAGGAAAAGGGGAAGACCAAGTGGCTGCCCTGCAAACCTCCTCCAGTGAAGCCTGGATAGCCAGGCTGCTGAAGTAGCTGCACTTTGGGTAGAATGGGCTGTGATGCATCCAGGAACAGGGAGAGCCTGGGCCTCAAATGCTATAGAAATACACGCCCTAATCCATCTACCCAAGGTAGAGGATGAAACTCTGCCACCGAGAGAGGTCGAAATGAGACAAAAAGAGACTCCGTCTTCCGTAGAGGAGAAGTCTGTTTAACATAGATGCGGAGAGCCCTCTGAACATCTAAGGTATGCCAAATGCGCTCCAAATGGTGTGAAGGAGTAGGACAAAAATTTGGCAGAACTAACTCTTGAGCCCTATGAAACCACGTGTTGATCTTGGGAAGAAACATAGGGTCCAGGTGTAAAACCACTCTATCCGCGTGGAAAACACAAAGGTCTCCTCAAATGGACAGAGCCACCAGCTCAGATATTTGCCAAGCAGAAGTGATGGTTACCAAAAATGCTACCTTATAAGAAAGATATTTTAATCTAACTTCCCAAAGAGGTTCAAAGGGACCTCAGGTGAGGGCGGTTAAGACCTTGTTCAAGTGCCATGTAGGGAACCAGTGAACCACAGGAGGTTGGAGATTAGTCACCCCCTGGAGGAGCTGACGAACCACTGGATTTTTGGACAGAGATTCCCAGTTTCCACACGACAGAATGGAAGAAAGAGCTGCCACCTGTCTCCGAAGGGTATTGGGAGCCAGACCAGCCTTCAAATTCTTCTGCAGAAAATCCAATATGTGAGTCACAGAAACTTCTGTGGGAACCAGACCCTCTTTTTTGCATCAAGTACAAAAGGCCCTCTAAGTAGCATTATAAATTCGCTTGGTGGAATCCCTGTGAGAAGCTTGGATAGTAGCAATGACCCCGGGAGAAAAATTGTCAGCCCTCAGGAGGCTCCACTCAAGCACCAAGTGGTCAGTTGGAACCACTAGGGTCCGGGTGAACCAATGCCCCCTGGGAGAGGGAGATCCTGTCCCGCAGCAGCTGCCAGGGATAATCACTGATAGAGTCACGAGATATGCAAACCATGGCCTCCTGGGCCAATGAGAGGCCAGAAGCACGACCTCCGCCTCCTCTTCCAGAATCTTCCGGATTACCCTGGGGATCAGGGGAAGAGGAGGAAAGGCATACAGGAGTCCTGATGGCTAGGGATTCTGCAACGCATCCACAGCTTCCGCCCCCTGGCTTGGAAGATGGGAGAAGAACCTCGGTACTTGACAGTTGTCCAGTGTGGCGATCAAGTCAATCATGACCAGCCGAAACGTGCTGACAGCTCCTGGAAGAGAGATGGGTCCGAACGCCAATCCACCTGATCTATTGATGTCCAACTGAGCCAGTCCACCTGGATGTTCGCCACTCCCGAAATGTGGTCCACCCAAATGGAAGCTACATGAAACTCTGCCCAGAGAATTAGCTGCTTGGCCACTTGCATGAGAGACAGGGACCGTGTCCCCCCTTGGCGATTTATGTGGGCCTTGGCAGCCACGTCCATCAGAACCAAAACGTCCTTCCCCAATACCAGATCTGTGAAATTCTGGAGTGCCAGATGAATAGCTCGGAGCTCCAACCAGTTGATGTTGTGTGTCAGATCTTCCGGGGACCACTGACCCTGAGTAATGTGTGAGCTGAGGTGGCCTCCCCATCCGAAGAGGCTGGCGTTTGTAGTCAGGATGATGTGTTGAGGCTCCCAAAATCTGCGACCTTGGACAATGGCATCCGATCTCCACCAAGAGAGGGACACCAGTACCACTGGTAGAACCACCACACGTGTAAGAGACGTGCTCTGGTGGGACTGTTGGAACGGAAGTAGGAACCACTGCAGAGCCCTGCTGTGGAGACGGGCCCAAGGAACAATGCCAATGCACGAGACCATCTGTCCCAACAGTTGAGAGAGAAGAAACAGGGATGATATACGATCCTCCAAGATGCAGATTACCAGTTCCTTCAGACTGGCCTGGCGGTCCAGTGACAGTGGACTGGACTGTTGACTCCACCGTGTCGATTATTGCCCCTAGGTGGAGCAAGTGAGTTGTTGGGATCAGATGACTTTTGGCTCTGTTGACGGAAAACCCGTGGCCGTGAAGAACCTGAATAGTGACCCTCAGGTCCTGCCAGGCCTGGGATTCTGAACTGGACTGGATGAGGATGTCGTCCAGATAAAACTGTATCTGAACTGGGAAGGTCTGGAGATGGCCTACCAGGGCAGCCATCAGTTTGGTAAACACCCTTGGAGCAGAGGACAGGCCGAAGGGTAATGCTTGGTACTGATAATGTTTCCTCGCAAAGTGAAACTGGAGGGATTTCCTGAACCCTGGATGGATGGGGACATGCAGGTAAGCTTCTGAGATCCACCAATGTGAGGAGGTCACCACTCCTGATGCTCTCCAAGATGGTCTGGGGAGACTGCATCTTGAACCTGCGGTAAATAACATACTGGTTCAAGGACTTGAAATCAAGAATCGCCCTCCAGCCTCCCAAGGACTTCTGCACAAGGAACAGCTGGGAATAAAATCCCTGACCGTGTTCCACCACCGAAACTGGTTGAACGGCCTGAATGTTCAGTAAGTGTTTGATGGCTGATTCCATAAGATGCCTTCTGGCCTGTTGTGACCCAGGCCCACGTAGTTAATATTAAATACAAAACAGTTCCAAAAAACAGATTTTATTAAAACGGCTGAGAATTAACTCATTCTCAGCTTATTCCAAATTAAATGAAACCAAAGTTGAGAACAACTTTGAGAACAACTTTGAGAACATTCAGTTTATCTCTGACCTTGGGATAATTAGGCAAACTGCCAAAGGCTTTTCTTGGCAACAGTTCAGGAACAGAAGACGCCAACAAGAAAGAAATACATTCAAACACGAAGCAAATCTCTCAATGGTTGTTTTCCAGCAAAGAGGCCAAGAGCCGTTGCTGGTCTTTTAAGCCTTATGGGAGGGGCCAATTGTCTCTTGGCCCTACTCCTGAGTCGTCCTCTCTGCTTTAACTGCTCCTGTCTTCTGGCAGTTCTTCTCATATGTGCACTAGGAACAGGCTCCTCCTGTTCCTCTGCCTCTCTACTGTCAGCCTTTGGAGGCTCCGAAGTCTGCACATCACTCTCCGATGGCCCTGGCCCTGGCCCCATCTCTGCCTCCGACACAGAGCCCTCATCCGGGCCTTCCCCAGCCTCCAGGACTGGCCCATATTCTTCCTCAGCCTCATCGCTGTCCGACTGCTGCCAGCTCTGCAGGCTGCTGGCGGACCACAACATGGCCTGATCGTGAGACACAGGACATCAGACAAAAATCCTTGGGGGGCTGGAGAGGAACTCCAGGGAGAGGCCCGACCTTACCGTCTCCCTGACCCAAGAGTCCAATGTGAAATCGTCCCACTGGTCGGCAAAGAGAGCCAGCCAGCCCCCTATGGGAGGATCGGACGAGCAGTCATTTGGATCATCGATAGGGCAACCCCTCCCACCCTGAAAGGACCGTTTGGGAGGATAACGCTGCCCCTGCCTTCTCTGTCTGTCCTGACCGTGGCCCTGTCTGAAAGAAAAGGGTCTCTGGGAACGTTGTCCCCCAAGACCACTTTCTGCTCCTCGAAAGGAAAAAGGATGAAAATAAGGCCCTGGATGGGCCTCCACCCGTCTGGTTAAATTAGGCATAATCTTGGTTTGTCTTGAGACTCCCCAAGAATGGGGTCAAGAGCTTCTCCAAATAATTTATCCCCTTTATACGGGGAAGAAGCCAAACGCCACTTGGTCCTAGCATCGGCCTGCCACTGGTGAAGCCACAGGAAGCGACGAGCCATAATAGCAGAGCCAATGGCTTTGGCCGGGAAGTGAGACGCAGTTAGCGTCACATTGGCAGAAAATTCCACCACCGCCATGATCTTGTTGATATCTTGGTGTGAGCTGGTGTCAGTGACTGGCAGATAGCCCTGCAATTGACGTAACCAGAGCAATGAAGCCGTATTGAAAAAGGATGCAGCAGAAGCCGCCTTAGCCGACCATGCCGAAGCCTGATGACTCTTGACCAGAGCTTGTTCGGATCTCTTATCCTTCGGACGCAGGTGTTCCTCTGGAGGACCTGGTAATGAGGCCTGTGATGACAGTGCTACCACAGGAGGGTCAACTACTGGAACCTGTAAAGATTTAGTCATATCCGAACCAATGTTGTACAAACATCTGTCTAAACTGCTGGGAAGAGGACCTGATCCCGGAGAGACCACTGATGATGCACCAAATCCAGAAAAAGTCTGGGAGCTGGAATTTCTTCAGACTCAACTGTGGGTTCTACAAACAAGGGTTCCACCGGATCAGCAAGATCCAAAACAGTACCAGGAGTTGACTGCATTGTGCCCTGTCAGATTGTCACCTTGGCCTTGTAAAGTAAAGACCGGAAAAAGTGAGGCCAGAAAAGGCCAATGAAGGCTGGCTGGTCAGGCATAAGACCTTCATCCTCTGAAAGCTCGCTATCACGCTGCATCCCTTCCCCTGAGAGGGAGGCCTGGCTGGAAGAAGCTGCATAGCCTTCCAGTTCTTGGAAGGACCGAGAAGCTCCTAGATCCTGATGGCTATGGTGGATGGTTTGAGCCCTGGAGAAATCAGAAGCCATAGTAGCCGAAAGCCATTGCCATCAGTCAGGGCATTGAAATCAGAACAGACAAATTGGCAGGAATATGAGGATCAGCTGCCTGAGCAGGCCCCAAGGGAGCAGAAATAGGCATAAAAGGTACCTCAGCAGAAGAAACCCTGTGCTGGATCTGATGTTCCTCAGTGGTAACAGATGGCTCCAAGTCAGGCATTGGGCCAAAAAGCAATTCACTGCTGCTAGCAGAAACAGGTGGCTGTGCTGTGACAAAGATCCTCCTGGCCAGATCCATCTCCCGGGCCAGGAGCAGAAGACGACTGCCCTCAGCCTGGGTAGTCTGGAGAAGGGGCAGGCCGGGCGACAAGCATCTTGCCTTACGCCTCTCCATGCAGAAGCACCCGCTTTGCAAGAGCATCACCTCCATGCATCACGTTTTCTGGCGTTTTCCTCCCTGATTCGCCAATGGAATTTGCAAGGTGCACGCCCTCCTCCTTGGTGGCTAAAGGGGAAGAAGAAAACTCTGGGCACGTTGAGAAAGCACTCTCTCCTTTGCTGGAAGAAGGTCGAAGTTGGCTCCCCCCTACCCTTGCTCTCTTAAACTGAACTGCACTGCTTTTCTGACTTGTTGATAAATGATCCTGGGAGAAAGCAGCAGCCAGCAACTGCGGAGGCAGTGCTGATCCATTTTGGGTGGTCAAAACACCGAAGCGGCTGTGGGGAGCTGACACATTTCTCCTTCACGCCACCCCCCAGCTGCTCAGTGCAGTTCAGTTTAAGAGAGCAAGGGGGCGAAACCAACCTCGACTGTGGATGGAGCCCCTCTGGGCACGAAGACTGTTTTGGAAGAGAAGGTAGCTGAGGAGGGAGGAGTGTAGGCACAAGGAGCAAGGACGGGGTGGGGGACTGCAGGAGAAGCAGCCTTCTCCCCTTCTTCCAGCAACAGGAGTGCGTGTGTTCTCAATGTGCCCAGAATTTTCTTCTTCCCCTTTAGCCACCGAGAGCTCTGAGTTCTCCCAGGGTCTGCCTGGAAGCAGCTCCAGCAGTTCTGATGGCTGTCTTCACAACTTGTGCGAGGACTGAAGATCCCCACTCCCTACAGCAGTAGACTTCTCTTTAACCTCCTGAGATTTCTGCCCCCATGGCTGCTGTGTGGCATAGGGTAAGGGTTGTCTGTGCAGACCACCTGCAGGCTTCGGGTGTGCTGAGTGGACTTGCATCTTCAAGGAACTGGTGGCTTGCTGGGCGGTGTGCAGGCGGTGCTGCCATCCGAAAACTGTTGCCGCAATCTGCGCTGCCTGGAACTGCCCGAAAATGCGACCTCTTTCTTTGCCTCTGCATGCCCCATTTTTGGAATTGGGGAGACAGCAGAGATCTCCAGACAGCAGAGATTGTGGCAATGGTGTTTTTGTGTGGTAGCACCTTGCCTTATGCCCCCTGTGCAGCACCTTCTTCGCCAACCAAATCCCGACCTTCGCGCTTCCCTGGGCCGCTTCCAGAATCAGGCTTCGACCATGGTAGCAAAGGTGCAGGGGGCTTGCCGAGAAGGCCGGCACTGTGTTTACGAGATGGCAGCATCCAGGACTGAAGTGCTGCGTCTCTAAGGGGCCTTGCTGCAAGAAAGCCAGGCTTTCAACACCTACAGCTATAGGTAGTAAGACGGGGGCACCTCGAGAGTCCCTCTTCTGCCCCCATGAAAATCATCCCCCACCCCATCCTACCCACTCCAGTTAAATAGAGCGATAGGATTTGTTTTAAATTGATAAAAAGATCTGTGCTACTCGTTATCAAAATCCAAATGGAAGTGGACTTCTGGTGGTGCCGCGCTGCGTTGAAGACGCCCGTTCATGGGCGCCCATTCCTCGGCACCGTAAAAGCCGCCAGAACGGCAGAAAAGTGCTGTCTGGCGGCTTGAAACATCTCTCCCCAGGCAAAGGGGAGAGGGAAGAGCAGGCAGGTGGAGGTAGAGCTCCCCAAGTGCTCCAGAGAAAATTCTGGGGTGCGAAGGGTGAGAGCTCCCTAGAAACCTGCCAAGCAGCTCCGGACCCAGGGACGACTCTGCGGAGGCAGAGCAAGACGCTGCGACCACATCTGCAATTAGGGACTGATTTGGATATTTTAAACTGCAGCAGGCGGGACAAGCCAGGAGAGACAAGACTGCAAGTATTCTGACTTGACTCCAATGTTAATGTGTATTGCCTCCTTCGGAAGTACTAATTAAAGAGACTGCAAACAAAATGGCGTTTGAGGCTTGAAAGGGTGTGGAAAGTGAAAGTTAAGGAAAAGTTTCGTTTAAAGCCTCTACTCTTTGTAATTTACTCTAAGTAAATTTGTTAAAGAAGAAGGACTTTTAAAAGTACTAATTTAAGATAAACAGAAAAAGATTTTCTGAGTTTGTGAAAACTTTTCTTTTGGCTGCTGGTAGGCAAAAAGGAAAAAAAAAAGGGAGGGGGAAATTAACCCACACCAGAAAATGGCTTCAAAACCAGTAAAGACTGTCCCTACTAAAGGGTCTGGGAGTGCCGGTAGTTCTCCAGCCCATACTTCGAGATTGCAAGTTCTTATCCCCCCAACAGAGCCACAGACTTTAACATTAGAAATGTTACAAGAAGCTTTAAAGGTTACACAGGATAAACTTGCCATTGTGATTGATCAGAAGATACAATCAGTCTCAGAAGAGATTTCAATTCGGAACCAGGAAATTAGGGAAGATATACTTTTGGCATTTCAAGGTTTGGCAGGTCATATTGAAATTTTGGATGATAAGGTGGAAGAGATAAAACAATCTAATGAAATCTTGGAGAATAAATTGGAGGTAGTCCAGGGAAAAATGGAAAGGGCTGAAGCTGATGTAACTGATGCAATACAGAGATATGGAATTTGCTTTAAGAATAAGAGGGGTGAAAGAGAACAAACAAGAGAATTTGAAAGAGTTTATGTCAGAGGCATTGGTGCAGGCATTGGGGGAGCAGAAAGCCGAGCTTGGCTGGCAGATAGACAAGATATATCGTGTTAATTCATGGGTGGCCAGACAGAAACACCTACCAAGGGACATTGTAATATATTTTACTACAAGGAGATTACGTAATGAAATTACGTGGATGGAGTTAATTGATATAACAGAAGAACCAAAGGATCAAAGACAGACCAGGTTTTATAACTGGGAGACAAATTAAAAGTAATGTAAGACACATTGTTAATATACTAGAATATTTGGGGAGAAACAACCAGGTCCCTGCAGTGCTAATATTCCTTGATGCAGAGAAAGTGTTTGAATTGAATTGGCAATTTTTATTGAAATTAATGGAAAGGATGCAATTTGGGGAATATTTTATACAATCTATTAAGGCAATATATCAGAAACAAACAGCGCAAATAATAATCAATGGTGGCTTAACTGAAAATTTTAAAATAGAAAAAGGAACAAGGCAAGGTTGTCCTTTGTCGCCATTATTGTTTATTTTGTCATTGGAAATATTGCTGAATAAAATACGTGGGTCAGATGAAATAAAGGGAATTAAAATTAGACAGTATGATTATAAATTACGAGCATTTGCAGATGACCTGGTTGTCACTTTGACCCAACCAGCACAGTCAATCATGATTTTGATGGACATAATTAAAGTGTAAGGGCAAGTATCTGGTTTTAAAATAAATGCAGCCAAAACAAAGATAATAGCTAAAAATATGACTAGAAATCAAAAAGAAGAGATGGAAGTGGTAACAGGATTTGAAGTAGTAAAGAAGGTTAAATATTTAGGGGTTAACATCCTGTCTACGAATACGAAACTATACCAGTATAATTATGAACCATTGTGGCAAAAAATACAGATAGAGATGGAAAGTTGGAAAAAATTACAATTATCTCTGCTGGGAAGGATAGCTGCAGTTAAGATGAATGTTTTACCAAGGTTTTTATTTCTTTTCCAAATGATTCCTATACTTAAAAAAGACCAAAATTTGAAGGAGTGGCAAAAGGGTATAAATACCTTTGTTTGGGCAGGAAAGAAGCCACGAGTAAAGCAGAGAATAATGCAAGATTCTTGAGAAAGGGGAGGTCTTAAAATGCCTAATATAGGACTGTATTACGATACAGCTGCCTTATCAGCAGTTAGTGATTGGGTGAACTTGACGGAGGAAAGGATATTAAATCTAGAGGGATATGGTCTGGTCTATGGCTGGCATGCCTATTTATTATATGATAAAAAAGTAGACAGGACTTTTAAAAGACACATATTAAGAAATGCTTTATTGCGAGTCTGGAAAAAATATCAATATAAATTAAATGATAAGTTACCAATGTGGACAGTACGCAGACACGCGATAGAGAATATAAGTGTAGAACAAAAACAAGAGGAGATTACATACAAGGAACTTTTTTTAAAAAATTTTTTTTTTATTTTTTAAACAAAAACAACAAAAAACATCATTCTTCCAAACTCTTACAGACAGAATTTCGATCGGTGAAAATCATACAAGGAACTTGTATGGGAAATAGATTTCAATTAAAACCTATTCAACAATTAAGAGAAGATAGAGTAATTAAAATATGGTTTCAGTATGGTCAGCTGCAGGCCAGATGGAGAGAAGATCAAAAAATTGGTATTTTACAACATGAGAATTTGATAAAACAAATAAGAGATAAAAGTCAAATGCACATAAAAAGGTTGTATAATGCACTACTGGAAATAGATTCAGAAACTGAGCTAGTTAAGGATTGTATGATAAAATGGGCACAAAATATAGGAGAAGTAATAACGATAGAAACGTGGGAAAAGATATGGGTTAGAAATGTAAAATTTACACAAGCCCCAAATTTAAGAGAGAATTTTTACAAAATGTTTTATAGATGGCATCTAGATCCAAAAAAACTAGCATGTATGTATCCAAATTTACAACCTAAGTGTTGGAGATGCAAATGTCAGGATGCTACGTATTATCATATATGGTGGTCATGTAAGAAAATCAAGGCTTTTTGGATAAAAATATGGTGGATTATTCAAAATATTTTAAAGAAAAAGATTAAATTTATGCCACAGTTCTTTTTACTAGGTATAGTTATGGATTGTACGGTAATAGAAACCAAGTTGATATTAAATCTGATAACAGCAGCTAGGTTATTAGTGGCACAGTACTGGAAGAAGGAAGATTTACCCACCATCAAGGAATGGACATTAAAGGTAGTGCACCTGGCAGAAATGGCAAAAATGTCTGCATATTTGAAAGATCATTCAAACGAAAGATACATATTGGAATGGAGAAGATGGATTGACTATATTCAAAACAAGTATTGGACTAAGAAATTTCAGATAGCTTATGAATGAAATATTTAAACTAAATTATAGTTTATAGTTTATGTCTATAGTGGTTAGAGGTATATGGAGTTAAAGATCTAGGGAGAATTTCAAATTAACATATGTTAGCATATTTTAATCCTATGTTTGTGAATGGAATACCGTGTGCTTGTCCTGGGAAGTTCAGGGGGGGAGGGAGAGGGAGAAGGGGTGGGGGATGGGGATGGGAGTGGTTGAGGGAGGGGGGTGGGGAGGGGGCGAAATGTTTGTATCTTTTATAAAACTTTTAATAAAAAAAATCCAAATGGAAGTGAGGACGCCGCTGATCCTGATGCTGGTAGGCAGAGGCAGAATTCTTTTTTTCTTATTAAATGCGGATTATAAGATTTTTGCATCAATCATGGCTGAAAGATTAAAAAGTTATTAAACGAGTTTATATATTTGGACCAAAATAGCTTCTTACCAAAAAAACAAATTAGAGATAACATGCGAACTATATTAAACACATTAGAATATTATGAATTACACTCAAGAGAAACAAATAGCGTTATTTTTAGATGCACAAAAGGCGTTTGACAATGTGAATTGGCAATTTATGATAAAACAGTTGAAAATGATGGATTTTGGAGACAGATTTATAAATATGATCCAAACTATATATAGAGACCAAGCAGCAAAGATGATGGTAAATGGTGAAATGACAGAAAAAATAGATATTAGAAAAGGAACAAGACAAGGATGTCCTTTATCTCCATTATTATTTATATTGACATTAGAGATTTTAAATAGAAAAGTGAGGCAGGAAAAGGAAATAAAAGGAATGAGAATTTAAAAAGAAGAATTTAAACTACAAGCATTTGCGGATGATTTGGTGTTTATCATGGAAGACTCAATAGAGACAGTACCAAAACTATTAGAACAAATAGAAGAATATGGGAAAGTAGCAGGTCTGAAAATTAATAAAGATAAGACAAAAATATGAGTTAAAAATATGAGAGAAAAGCAAAAGAAGGAGATGATGGAGAAACTGGACATCCAAATTGTGAAGAAAGTGAAATATTTGGGCATCTATCTGACATCAAGATGTGCAACGCTTAAGGAAGACAATTATCAGAAACTGAAGAAACAAATTGAAATAGACCTGGAGAAATGGAGAAACTTGCAATTATCACTAATGGGAAGAATAGCATTAATAAAAATGAATGTATTACCAAAAATATTATTTTTATTTCAAACTATACCAATAAAACTGGAGTAAAAGTATTTTGAAAAGTTGAAGAAAATAATGTGGAAATATGTGTGGCAAGGATCAGCAAAAAAATGCTACAAGATGCAAAGAATTAGAGGTGGGTTTGGCCTTCCGAATTGGGAATTGTATTATCAAGCGACAGTGTTAACATGGGTTAAAGAATGGATTTTATTAAGGAATACAAGACTATTGACATTGGAGGGTCATGATTTACAACTGGGTTGGCATGCCTTTTTATGGTATGGGAAACAAAGGATATATGGATATTTCCAAAGACATTATGTAAGAAATGGTTTGTTATCAGTGTGGGAGAGAGTGAAAGAAAAACATTATTTGAATATTCCAATGTGGCTTTCTATAATAGAAGTGGTGACATACCCAAATACTGTGAACATGGGGAATATTGTTAGATATAAAGACATTTGACAGATCAGGGAAACAAAAATAAGAACTAGAGAGACAAGGGATCGAGATAGACTGGTGTACAAGACTGCAAATACAATCAAGATATGAAGCAGATCATAGACAATATGGTTTTAACTTAGGGAAATCAGAACTGGATGCAATATTGACAGGAACAGATAAGAAAATGATTAAGAAATTATATAATTATTTACTGCGTATTAGATTAGAAGATGAAGAAGTAAAAGAAACAATGATAGCATGGGCAAAATTTTTTAGATATACCATAGAATTGGAGAAATGGCAACAACTTTGGGAAAGAAACTACAAATAACAATGGCAACAGCCTATAAAGAAAATTTGTATAAGATGTTTCATAGATGGCATATGCCACCAGAAAGATTAATTAAGATGTTTAAAGATAAATCAGCTAAGTGTTGGAAATGTCACCAATTTTATTTATTTATTTATTTATTATTATATTTATATACCGCTCTACTCCCGGGGGACTCAGGGCGGTGTACAGACAAATGATAAAATACATATAATACAAATATTTTAAAGAATTGATTAAAATACAATTAAATAATTTGGTCTTAAACCTAAAATTAAAACTCTAAATTTATGAGATTAAGATTTAAGAATATAAGAGCAGTTTTAGAAGAGGTTAGTCCAGGCCAGCCTGCTGGAATAGAAATGTCTTGAGGGGATGGCGGAAAGCGCGGAGATCCGGGATTGTCTGTATCTCCGGGGGGGGGGAGCTTGTTCCACATGGTTCCACAACCCCACAATTGCCGGGATCATAGTATCATATGTGTGGTTGTGTAAAGAAGCAAAACAATATTGGATGAAAATACAAACATGGTTAGAGGGAATGCTACAGCAACATATAGAGTTAAAACCAGAGATATTCTTATTGGGAATTGTACCAGAGAAATATAGTAAAGATACATACTTGATTATTCATATAATAACAGCGGCTAGAATTGTATTTGCACAAAACTGGAAAGCAGATAAAATCCCATTGGAAGGAGAAATTATAAAGAAAATTTTAGAATGTGCAGAAATGAATAGATTAACATTGAGAATAAAAGATAGAGAGGAGTTGATGTATTTCAAGACATGGGATAAATGTTATGATTGGTTAGAAAAGAAATATGAATAAGGATATAGAAACAAAATAGAGAATAGATGGGAGAAAACAATTAGAAAAATAAATACCCAGATGATATCAAGTAAAAGGAGAAAGGGGGGGAGGGAAAAAGTGAGATATTATAAAAATGTATGCAAATGATGAAATAAAAATAATAATTGAATAAGAAATTGAAATGAGAATAAAGATAATTAGAAAATTGGGGCTGCTCGAATACCACTTTAGATTGAACTGAAAAGGGAAACAACAGGAGAGAGGGGAAGGAGTAGAGAGGGAGGAAGGGAGAGGAGAGGAGAGGAGAGGAGAGGAGAGGAGAGGAGAGGAGAAAGACGAAAGGGAAGAGGAAGAAAAGGGAGGGGAAAGAGGAGTAGAGGAGGTTAGAAGGGGGGAAGAAGAGAGGAGTGAGGGAAGAGAAGGGGAAGTAGGAAAGAGAAGGAGAAAGAACGAAGGAAGTAGAGAGAGGAAGGAAGAGGAGGAGAAGAAGAAAGGTTGGAGTAAAGGTAAAGGGTAAAGAGCAGTCCTGAAAAAGTAAAAATGAAAAATGAAAGTTAAAAGATGAATGAAAAATGATGAAAATGACTGTACATGTAAATGTGTTTATGAGAAATGAAATTTTTATATATATAAAAAAGCTATAAGTAGGAAGACGGGGGCGACTCGAGAGTGGAGCCTTCGGTACCACATCCCTCTTCTGCCCCCATGAAAATCATCCCCCACCCCACCCTACCTATTCCAGTTAAATAGCGTGATAGGATTTGTTTTAAACTGATAAAAAGATCTGTGCTACTCGTTATCAAAATCCAAATGGAAGTGAGGACGCTGCTGATCCTGATGCTGGTAAGCAGAGGCAGAATTCTTTTTTCTTGTTTTACTCCCCCAAAATTAAGGTGCGTCTTATACTCTGGCGCGTTATACTCTGAAAAATATGGGTAACTCCAAAGCTGTGTTGTGCAGTTTTTTTCCCTGACTTCTAAGCCTGCAAAATTGATTCAAAGCCTGCTTTTTTTTTGTTCAACTTATAACTTTATTTTTTCTAATGTAAACAGCAGAAAAGGAACTCTGTTCAGGTAGTGGTTAAGAACATCTATTTGCAGGGACCACCCAATGCTGTTAGAAGCAGGTATGATAGAAGTAGTGTCATTAGATAATCCTTCTCATTCTTTCCCTTCTTGCAGGTCTCCGGATTTCCCATCCACTTGCCATTTTCAGATGTTGCATCTATTGTTGAGGCTGCATATAGTACGGGAGTTCATAAAACTGAAATTCCAAACACAGAATTTGCACTAGCTGTGTATGTTCATGCTTACCCCAAACACATTCTTTCTGTGTGGATTTATGTGGCTTCACTAGTCTGTAATCGATAGGACTCTACAGAAACAGATTGGCTTCCATCGTTTCCATAGATTCCAATTGTTGCTGCTGTTCAAGGAATTTCCTGCCTGAGCCCACAGTACAGTTTAGGTTTGTGTACAGAAATACCTTTGTGGTGGCGTCCCAGGGGTTTTGGTGCCAAAGTCTACTAATACTATCAAGGAGGCTGGCAAGAATGAGCAACCAGGAGTTGAAAGCTATTGGTACTGCATGTGCTTAGTTAATCATACCCTTCTGTATTTCCTGTCACATCAAAGCAGGAACACCCTCATCTCAGAAGATTTCAGTACTTTTGCCTTCAAACCTTAGATGACTCATTAAACTCAACACCCAGGGACTGTGGTGTTTAAAAGGAAAGGTAGCTCTTGACCCAGCCTCAGCCATGGAAACTTCATGACTAAGAGCAAAATGGTCTCCCCCAGGCCAACTCACCTTATTCGATGGTGGCTGTAGATATAACATGAAGATGCCTGTAGAGGACACCTGGAGCTTCTGAAGAAAAAGCAGCATAGAATTCTGAATAATATAGTTTAGTTTGGTAAACGTGAAGCAGATTATTACAGAATAATAAAGTTGGAAGGAATGTTGAAGGTCTTCTAGTCCATCCTCTGGTCAGGCAAGAGACCCTACACCATTCTGTTCAATCTCTTCTTCAAACCCCACAGTGATGGAGCAAATCACAACCTCTTGAGACCAGAAGCTTTATTAAGTTGCAGATGGAATGAGAATTGGTAAAGCATGTCCAGTTTTAATGCTGCTGAGGTATATTCGATGCAGGGAAACTTTTTTCATTTTATTTTCAGTTGGTATTATTGAAGTGTAAAACATCCCACCCCCAATCAGAGTTAATTAGGTAAGACCCCTTTCAATTGCTGTGAAGACTGTAAGAGTATAGCAGAAATAGCAACTCAGAAGCCTGGAGATTACTCTCTAAAATGGACAGGGAGGAGAGTTATCAAGAGAAATAGGCATGCCGTAGTTGTTTCATATCCACATTTAATCCAGCACCTCAAGGCAGCATAGCTGTACCTGTGCTTATCCTTTAATTTTCTTGATACAAATTGTTTTATAGTTGTATAAATTTTCCATCCCAGGGCAGCAAGAAACTCAACTATTGCTGCCAGGCTTTCTTGATTCTTAGATATGAATCCTGATCATTTCTTAGAGATACCATTGTGTCCTCATACAGGTAGGCAAGTAAACTCTCAATACACAAGACAAATTTTGGGCACCTGTGCAAAAAGTCCGCATTCACATTTAGTGGAGGGGAATTGTGTGGAGGACTCTTACCAGGACAACCACTGAATTGAATGGATCTGAAAACGGAACAGCTTGGAATAGAATGGCAAGACTCTAATGTATTTGAATTGCTGTCTGCAGTCTTTTTACTTGTTAATGCAAAGTATGTAAATATTTCTTGTGAGTTGTTTTTAAACTTAAAGCTTCTGTAAGTGATTTTTTAAGATACCATATAAATCAAGGTAACTTCTTTACAAAATAAAGAAACATTAACATACAGTACATTTATTTTCCTCCAATTGTGACAGAGAAATATGACAAAAGTATTTTCAGAAAAGTTCTTTCAAATCCTTCTATCCTTCTGTTGGTGGCCATTTGGACAAATTATTTTTGTTTGGTTTTTTTAGGAAAGTCACAGCTCTCAGACTGCATGTGACATGAAACCAAGCACTGTATTTTTCAATACTGGTAGTCCTCATTTAGTGACAACAATTGGGACCAGCAACCTGGTTGCTAAATGAAGCGACTTGACTAAGTGGAAAATCACAAGATTGTGACTATGCTTTGCCACTCCTCCAACCTTTGAAATGCTCACCCCAGTGCTGAGAAAATTAGGAAGAATGGAATTAATGTTTTTTAATTAATTCAATTGATTATTGCAAAGGAAGGAATTACAAGAGAGTAGCAGGCCAACAATGGAGAATATACATCAAAAGGAATGCAGTGCTGGTTCTTTGTGTAGTGTGCTTGGAGCTGGAAGCCACAAACATCTGGATATATTCCCTATTATGTGCCTGCTTATTCTCTTTTACTCTCTTATTCCCTACCCTTCTTCTTCCATCTCTCTACTCTGCAGGAGAGGTCAGGCACAAGACAATGCATGACTGTAATGGTAATCACATGACTGTGAGACACTGCAAGGGTGGTAAATGTATCCCATGGTTGCAGTTATTTTTTCAGCACTTTGCTGCACCAGGCAGTCAGTGAGGTCTAGTTGTAAACACATGCCACCCAGCACTAGTAACAAATTATCTTCCACCTTTTTTTAAATCTTTCCAGCATGCAAATGGATACAAGAAAGTTTCTTAAAGCTGCAGTTTATTTATTACAGTTGCTCTTATCACAGAGAAATTGCTTCTTGGAAAATCCCTTTCAAAATTCAACATCTTTAGTATGTCTACATAGAAGATGTAGGGGATTATGGTTGCTATGCATCTACAGTTAAGCAAATACTTTGAGAAGCCCACAAGATGATGTGGCAACAATAGTCACTGGCCTGCTGTAAATGTAGCTCTATTAGACTAACAAACTGATGCTGATGGGAATGTTTCATTTACTGTTCCTCAAGCCAAAAATGTACAGAAATCCGTTCTAAAAGACAGAAAAAAATCTCTCTAATTCAGGAAGAACAACTCTGGGATAAGAAGGTTATGGGGAAAATAACTATATAACAATATATGTTATCCAAATGTGTTTCACATTCACTGATTTATATATAAGTATAAGTTTTTTTATGGACTTAGCACAAAGAGGGGAAAAACCCCAAATTTAAGTGCCAAATATCAGAGTGAAGGTATCTAAATGATTTAATGATTTCTTTTCACAGCACAAAAAAATTTAACCTCTCACCTTCCAAATCAGTATGGAACACTGTGAAAAATGATAAAACCCTACACAGGTTACTTACAAGTTTCTGAATTACGGAGCAGAAACAATCCACAAATCACACTCCTAAAGAAAACAGTCAAGAACAAGATGCAAACTGTAAAGTGCATGAGAGGAAGCCTGTTAAATGAAGTAGACAGAAAAGGTAAGGAGTTGGATCATTCACCAGAGCGGCAGCAGGCTCGGAAACCACACTGCAAGTTCTGGCATCCGCTGGCAGTTTCAGCGTGAGGACCTGTGCAAAGACAGAACAAATGTGAAAGGAAGAAAAAGGGACTGGATGCAGTCTGAGCAGAAACTTCTAAACAGAAATGTGTTTCTGTGATTTTTACTAAGGCTTACAAGCTAGGCTAGCAAAATCACCTGGAGTGAAAGAGGTCTATTGATGAATGGGGAATCTCAAGATTACAGGCAATAATGGAATACACAGATTCATCCAATCTAAGTATATTACTCCACAAAAATTAAAGGGACATAGTGAACCATTGTTTACTAATGAAACTTTGTTAAGAAAACTGGACTGCACACTATCAACAACATTATCAAAAGCTACTTACCTCCATTTGCTAGGACTTTTTCTTTTTAAAAAAAAACATGCAATCCAGTGTCTGTATTATCTGACATATAAAAATCACAGGTGTGTCACCGAATTTCAGTCAAAATTCTTCTTAATGAAGAACAAACAACCCTAGCAATATATAGATACTTCATCTGTGTCTCAATGTAGCTCCAATCTTAATGTACCCTTTCTGATTCCTTACTGAAACTATCATCAGTGTGCCGGTACAACGTCATATTGAAGAATTTAGTAAGATTTAAAATCCTAAATTTTGCTACTGATTTTCCATATATGTTTTGTCTATAATAGAATGCTGAAAGAAGTAATTTCCATACAATCAAATTATCAGTGAAATATTGTAATTGGGTTAAAATATGACTTTTTTAGTAAGAAAATCCATATTTAGTAATCGTAATTTCATTCTTTTTTCAACGTTTGCTTCACCCCTCGAGCTAGTTCAATCAAACTTAGCAGAAAGCAACAGCTGGAATGGAGGTGGACTAGGAGGAAAAGGGTTCACAAGCTTCAATATATAAAGTCAGATAATACAGTGGAATTGTTCCTTAACTAACATTCATTCAATGTCAGCTGCTGTCAATACAAACATTAAAGAGTAGCTGTGCTATGATATAAGGATAAAAACAGCATCATATAAAATTTAAAATTCCTTCAAATATCAGAAAAACTGAAGTAATAAACCAATCCTAACATCACCATTATGGAATTTTAATTACTTTAAAAAAACCCAGATTTAGGGCAGTAGTATCTGACTCAAATGTTCTGAGAGTGCTTTCCACCCTGCAACAAAGGACAGGTGGAGAACCAGCTTATGATTTGTTCTTCTTCTTAAATTTCAACTGAATCATTGCAAGCATCTAGTTCTCAAGGTTTATTATTTCTTTTTGTACAAATCTTTTAAGATTAGACTCTTGTTCCCTTCTCTCTGAGAAGCTTTCATAAATGTTACATGGGAAGTGTTTTTTAGAATGTTTATCTCAAAATGCAAGGCTAAGAGATGAAATTTCCTCACAACAATTGAAAAAAATGAAGCTGGTCCTTTTCCTCTCCCTATTATAAAACCAAAGGGATGTAATCAAACATTACTTTGTCAGTTGCAACCAGAAAGCCAGCAGCAGCAGAAATATACTCCAGTATGATCTTGGATATTCCTCACTAGTATTAGGAATTCTGGTTGGACAGAACATTTAAGTCCTCAGATATTTAAGTACTCGGAACATTTAAGTCCTCATGTCTTCAAGTTTCCTCCTGTAAGCAGTTAACAGTAGACCCACCCAGTATATTCAAATTTCTATACTTCAAGTAAAAATAAAATACTGCATATTATGGAATTCCTCACTATGGAAAGAGAAAATGAAAGCAGCGGGAGATGTCATTTTTGAAATAGATATAATTACAACCATTGAGAAGTATTATATCATTTTGCAAATCTATTCTGAAATACACTTGGAGGGCAACATTTCTCATGCGTGAATTTCATTTTCATGAAGTGTAACAAGTGGTAAGTCAGGAACTTGCTAAAGATACCAACATAACCATCATACAGGAGCATTTCTGCCAAGACCATTCCCAACATGATTTTTGGTCTATAAGTTCAGATATTGATTCAGGCTTAAGATGATTTCAGCTCTCATCAAGAATGCCATTTTTAAATGTACTTTTGCATTGGAAACAAAATTGGTAGTTAGAATATTATTAGTAAGATACTTGGTGCTAAATTAATTAATCTTTGAAAGCACTCAAAATTAAAATATTGAGACTTCAAGTCATAAAAACTTCAAAACAAGATTATATGTTACTTCTAATCTTTTTACAAACATGTATGCCAGAAGAATAGCAAACACGAAAACTAGAGATTCCTTTCTTTTATAAATAGATCATTAGCCATTTGACTGAAACTAAATTCTTTAATACTCCTCACAACTATAATTCCTTAAGAAAACAGCATAAATTTAGAATAAATTTTAAATCTATCTTTGGCAAGACAATCAATTTACCAAATGTTTGTACGATATTTTGAGGTCTTCCATCTATGTAAAGAAAAAGATTTTGAAGTCTGAACAAACATTTCATTCAAAAGACATTACCGTTTATGTTGTCACAGTAGTAAAAGTGTTCATGATTTAGAGATGGGCACACCGAGACCAAATCTTGCAGACCTGCACTGGTTACTGTCAGACAGCCGGAGAGATTGAGGTGTTCTAGGTAAGGTAGCCCACCTCTAAGAGCCAACATCCTAGGAGTAGAAAACAAAACTCAGTAAAAACCCTGTCAAGAACTTTCCTTAACCATCCATCCAAACTGCAAACTGTTGGCCACCCAAAGCAGTTTTCCCCCATATGCTTTGGCTGTCAGAAATTCAACTGAGGAATGCTGGGAGGAATATGCAATTGTACTGCCAAACCATTGCACCCATAAATAGCAAGTTTCTGGGAGGTCACAATTCATCTCCTAAAGCTAATGATCTGCAGGAGGTAAAAGTGGAAGGTGGCAACAGATTTTGGACTGAGGATGGTGGGAGTAAAAACAAAAATTCTAAGCAGTAGTTCCATTTTAAAGACTCTAACCTGCATACATGATTGGCCTCAAAATCTACCAAAAACAGTCCAATATTTGAGATCTATGTACAATAGCTAATAGAGGCTTTCAAATCCTCAAAGAAATTGTTCTAATCATTCTCAGCTAAACAATTTAAAAACTGCTTTGGAAACATCTGTATTCAATCTGATTTGCGGAACTTGCCATCTTTTATCTTTATTACAATAGTAATTGTAAAACGTCTCCCAAAAATTGACCTTGACAGCAAAGGGTTAATCCCACCTCTTCTAGTTGGATTAAGAGTCTTCTTTTTCCATGAGGAAACCCCTCTCCCTTCTGGTGCTTACTGCCAACAGAAATCCTGCCCCCCGCAAGAACACAAAAGAAACTGAACAAATACAATAGCAAAGTAAGAATTTATCCCTTTCAGCAGGAGAAAATCTTTGCCTCCATTTTTCTGTGACCTGAAAGTTACTCTATAATAAATCTAACTATTGTTATCAGTCACTGAAGAGGAGCCAACACGAGGCGCAAAGGAAAACTCTTTTTTTGAATAGAACAGTAATAATAATTGTATTATGTTATATATAACAAAGGTAAAGGTTTCTCCTGTCCAGTTGTGTCTGACTCTAGGGGGTGGTGCTCATCTCTTTAGGTGAGGTAGCCAAGCACTGTCTGAAGACATTTCTGTGGTCATGTGGCCAGCATGACTATTTGCTGAGGCACATGGAACACTGTTGCCTTCCCTCCAAAGTGGTAACTATTTATCTACTCATATTATGGCATATTATAAAATAATATTAGCTAATATTATTTTATAATATTATACCCTACTTTTAAGTAATATGCCAATATAATCAAAACCTAAACAATAATTGATGGGTCAGCTGCAGTCCTGATTCCTAGTACTATTGTCTCTACAGTACTTTGTTCTACCGTGTTTCCACGAAAATAAGACAGGGTCTTATTTTCTTTTCACCCCCGAAATATGGCCTTGGCCTTATTATCAGGGGTCTTATTATTTTTCAGGTGCAGGAGGCCCGTAAACATCAGCCCGCTGCAGGAGGACTGGTGCCAGAGCGCCGACCAGCTGCTTTGCCAGTGCCGTTCAGGCCAGTGCCTCCAGCAATCATGGCAGCTTTTAATTTGCTTCCCCAGATCTCATTTGCCCTGCAGGTTCTTCAAGAGAAAGGCAATCAAGCCAGTCCATGGCTTTTGCAATCCAAGCCAGCGCTGCTTCTCCTGCTCCACTTTCCTGGGGCTGGGGGGGAGGGGGAGGAGACAGGAGATCTGGGGTTTGGACGAGCGGCAGAATTCTCGCTTTTCTGCCGCCCCACCTGCCACTCCCCCTCGCGGGCCGAGATCGGCAAGCCTGATTTGGGGAGCTGAATATGCCGCTGCCGCCCAGGAGGAAAAGAACGTCAGAAATGGGCTCTTTCGCAGCGTCTTCTCTCTCTCTGGCCTGATCCTCACTGGCAATGCTGCAGGCAAGAACCGGCCATGCTGATCTTGCTTCATGGCTGCAGACAGCCCGCACTGGCCACTGTTCAGAGCTCCGGCGCCAGTACCCCTCCCCCCAGGTCAACAGGGCTAGGGTTGGCAAGTTTGTTTGCGGCAAGCTTTTTGCGGCCACCACGAAGAGAAGGGGTGCACAAGCTATGGTTTGTGGGAGCAACCTCCGTGAGGCCATTCCAGGTGGATGGCAGGTACACAAGGCATGTTCCCCACCGTTCGCCCCCCCCACCTCGCCTCACCTCACCTCATGCTGTTTGCACGGCAGCTGCGCATGCGTATAAGTATTGGGGGGGGGGCTTATAGCGCATGCGCTCGAAAGCCCAATTGGGCTTATTATCAGGACATGTCTTATTTTCGGGGAAACACAGTACATTCCAGTCAATCTATGAGCATTTATACATTAGGACTGTTGCTAATTGCTGCTAGGCAAAAAGCAAGCACCCCATAATATGCAGAGATACACCTCCATGCCAATGTGGAGGGTATCTTGAGTTATGCTGGTCCTACCCACTGTGTCTTGATTATCTCTATGAAGTCTAGACTTTTCTAATACCTTTCTAATATCTATTTTGAAACTTGAAAGATAATGTTGGCAGAATGTAGTGATCTAGGATCATCTTTGCTGATTTATGTATCAGCAAAGTAAGTCAGCATTAAAAAGTCTTTGATATTAGTTGTGGACCATGCAAAAGCATCATCTAAAACCTTATCTTCCTCTTGAACTCATCATCCTCATAATTCTGAGGTGCTATTTCTAGACTACCTTATGTCTCCCTGCTGAATCAGAGCTCAGCAATTTTTCTCCACCATATTGCCCTATCTGGTGGTCCTTAGTATTCCTACTACCATTCTAATTATGGGAACTCGAATGCTTTTGTTGTAGATTCACTTTTCTGGATTCCGTGATGAATCTGTCAGAACTTCCCAGTGGGTTTGCTCAGGATATCAGAAGAGTTATTCTAAGTGTTATGTCCATTGCCTAATCTATCCAAACAGAGGTTGCAGAAGTTGCTGCAATGCCTAGCTCAATGGAAAGCTGAGCTCACTGCCAGCGCTGTTCATCTTCTCTGCCGCACCTAGAACAGGGGTGTCAAACTCGCAACGTCACATTGTTGTCACGTGATGTATTGCAACATTCCCCCCTTCGCTAAACTGGGGGTGGGCGTGGTCAGCACATGAAACTTCCTGCCTGAGTTTGACACCCCTGATCTAGAAGTTCCCATGGCTCCTGGCTTCAGCTCAAATGATCCTGGGTTATGAGTTCTTGGTCTTCAAGATGGAAGCAAGATTAGATTAGATTAACAGAGTTGGAAGGGACCTTGTAAGTCATATAGTGCAACCCCCCGCCCAAGCAGGAAACCCTACACCATTTCCAACAATGGCAGTCCAATCTCTTCTTGAAAGCCTTCAGTGATGAAGCTCCCCAACTTCCGAAGGCAAGCTGTTCCACTGGTTGATTGTTCTGACAGAAAATTTCTCATTTCTAGGTTGAATAACTCCTTGGTCAGTTTCCATCCATTATTCCTTGTCTGGCCTTCAGGTGCCTTGGAAAATAGCTTCATCCCTTCCTCTCTGTGGCAGCCCCTCAAATATTGGAACTCATGTCTCCCCTGGTCCTTCTCTTCACTAGGCTAGCCATGCCGAGTTCCTGTAACCGTTCTTCATATGTTTAGTCTCCAGTCCCTTAATCATCCTGGTTGCTCTTCTCTACACTTGCTGTTCTAGTTATTAATTAGGGTGTTGATGGCTGGCTATTAAAGTCCTTGTTTTTCTGTGACACCATGCCCTCAGCTCCTAAGTACCTGATAGAGTGGTAGTAAATCGGCACTCCTATTGATTGACAAAGGACCCATTTCCCAGGCTTCAATCATTTCTCTGGCCAGTTTTGTTCCTGCTTAGCCAACAATCACAGTAGCTGCAAAATTTAATGCATGTCTTTGTTCATTGCAATGTGTGGCTACCAATGCATTTGGGTCTCCTTGTCTAACCCTATTCTGGATTCTCTAAATGGGGGGAAAACATCAGTGCTATTTATTGCTTCATCACTATTTTTGAACTCAGTTGTGTGAGAAATAGAAATATCAAAGAAAGGACTAGTGACATGCATTTGTGCTGTGGCTTTTTCAAAACAGCTACAGTGATCTCTTGCAACAGATTACTTACCTGAGACCAATATCTGTTATCTGGTAACATCCTGATAAACTGAGGAACTGAAGAACTCGGGCTGTCTTTTGGTCTGATTTTGTACTCCTGAGGTGTGCCAAGTCTTTCCCCTCTATCTGCCTATTAGTCCTTGGTGCATGGTTAAGTAGCCCAGGGGATGGCGGGAGTGCCTGGAAAGTTTGTAATGCTGACCCGGCACAACAAAAGGAGTGGCCACAATAAGTCAGGGCCGCAGAAGCACAAGGCTGCTGCTCCTGCCAACAGAAACTAGTCCTTAATCCAAAAATGTCTTTATTGCAGCAGGATGCAGAGCAAGGGAAAGGGGAGGCTGGTTCTATCACACAATCTCCTTCCAAATTTCTGTGCTTCCACTCTACAGCATCTTCAATATCGGCCAGATCTTTGACATCTAACATCCAGATATAAGCAGAGTTGAAACCCTTCGATCTGACTGGTACATTCCAATGGCTTTCGTTTCCTTCTTCCTTAATCACATTTTCATTTGTTATATAGTGCAGGCCACAATCCTTTTTGCTGAACTCCAAAGCAATCTCTTTGTTTTTCCACACAGTTTTTCCTCTCCCGTTTTGAAAACTTTTCTGAGATCGTACTTCATGGGACGACAAAATCCCTAGAGCTTTAGAAATTTTTCTTACAGCCATATCTGTTATTCTTTCACAACCAGAGAGATCAAGATGCCGGAGACTCTGGCAACAACCAATCCAAGACCAACTGAAACAAATAATTGTGTGGAATTAACATCATAATGTTTATGTATTTATTTGGACAGTTTACATGGTGGATACTGGCAGCTAATAGTACATTAACAACCCATCCCCAAAGCAAATATTAAAACACTATAACAAAATATGATATGCAATGAAAATGTTCATCCCTTAAGATGAAAAATTTCACCCTCAAGTGAAAATGTAGATATGTATACTAGGAAAAAAACATATCAAATAGGAACCATGACTGTTATTTTCTAAATGAGAATCTCTCTAAGCCTGGTTTAGCTCAGCAGACTAAAAGCATAGTGATTAAAACCAGCTGTCTGCAAATACTGTAAGTTCAAATCTCACCAGGCTCAAGGTTGACTCAGCCTTCCATCCTTTCTAAGGTAGGTTAAATGAGGACCCAGATTGTGGGGGCAATAAACTGACTTTGTATAAATATACAAAAGTATGAAGGCTATTGCTTAACGCATTGTAAGCCGCCCTGAGTCTCCGAAGAAGGGCGGCATATAAATCAATTTTTTTAAAAAAATAATAATCAGCAATAACTGTTCGACTAAATTGCAAGGAAAATATGTTACTAAACAGGACTTTGCTAAGCCTTTGAAAGGGAGCTCTGCAAAAAGTATTGGCATCAGCAAGGCTGCCTGCATTTCTGCAGTCACATCTTCCAGAATGCCAAGTGCAGTTACTCTTCAAATTACCTTCAACAACATGCACACACAAACACTTCCACTGGAGCTGCCATTAATGCAAAGATTCATCTTTGTACAATACAACTGGGGAAGGCTTGGGAAGCAGCTGTGCCAAGCTTTGCAGTGGCCATTTACCCTACTGCCAACATGCTCCCCAAAACACTCCTTTTGTTAGGTGAGAACTTCATGTTTTTCCTGCCTTGTGTGAACTCCCAACTCTATCTATGGAGATTCTCAGTGATCCAGGTCATGATTGTCCCAAAAATGCTTTTTTTCAAGAGGCAACTGAACGTTCTTGTTTTTCTTCGAAGATGTTTCGCTTCTCATCCAAGAAGCTTCTTCAGCTCTGACTGGATCGTGGGGAATGGAAGGATTTATACTGCTTGCAGACAGCTGGTCATTTGCATTCTTTTAGCAGGTTGTTATGGTCACCTGGAGGTTTATCTGTGTCATCTTGGAACTTGCCTTCTTGGAACTGATGAAAGGATTGTGTTGTAGGTTGGAGATAGATGATGTCATATCCCCCCTCCCCTTGAGAGAGGGCTGTTCAGAGGGAGAGGGAAAAGACATCATCTATCTCCAATCTATAACACAGTCCTTTCAACAGTTCCAAAAACATTCCACACCAATTTGCACCACTCAGGTGACCCTGATGACACAGATAAACCTCTAGGTGACTTTAACTACCTGCTAAAAGAATGCAAATGACCAGCTGTCTGCAAGCAGTATAAATCCTTCCATTCCCCACCATCCAGTCAGAGCTGAAGAAGCTTCTTGGATGAGAAGCGAAACGTCTTCAAAGAAAAACACGAACATTCAGTTGCCTCTTGAAAAAAAAGCACCTTTGGGAATCCCAACTCCATACTGCTATTTCCTCCCCAACCAGGCCTTGTGAGCTTCCTTTGGAAGACAAGGCTCCATCACTCTGTCCCATTCCACTGCATGCATCCATGGGATGCTCCCTGGCCTAAGGTCTGTATCCCAGGCCAGCAGCAGGAGGAAGTTGGTAACGGTCAACTGGGCACAGTAGAGATGGAGCGGGGGAGAAAAGGCTAATGAGGGGAGTTGAAGCAAATACTGCGGTCCTAAATACAGGCCAGTTGTCAAGCACCCAAATTTTGATCACATGATTGTGAGGGTGCTGAAACAGTTCTACTGTAACTTCATGGACTGATTGCAACCACCATTCACTCAGCACCATATAATTCAAATGATCTAATGTTCGTTAAGTGAGGACTATCTGTAAGTGCTGGGAATGATAACATGTAACAAGGTAACCAATCTCTCATATATACAGACTACTACTTAAAATGAAAGCTATCAACCTTTCGAATGCAGAATCAGAAATATCAGTCTGAGTGAGATCAAGGTATTCCAGGTTAGGACAAAGTTCCAAGATGTGTCTGACCTATATTAAAAACAGTTTAAGAAGGCTGAATTATAAAAGGAATGCAGAAAATAGCAAAACATCGTTTCAACTTGTATTTCCTTTATATATTATTAGTTCATGTTAAATGTCAACTAGAAAAAAAGATGACACACATTTTTAAAATATATTCAGGATACTTTTACACACTAGAGAATCACTTATTGTATACTGTACCATTTTATTAGATATGGCTGAACTGTAGGCCAGTACAATGGTTTTCACTGATGAGCCTACACGTGGCAGAATGTTATGGATTATGCCTTGAAGTAAGTCTTTCTCTTTCTGTACAATGCTGATAGCAGAGGATTCTTCTCCATTTTCTTCTATTTAAAAAAATGAGAAGAAACATTTTAAAATAAAAATGAATGTTCTAAACTACTGTATTAAGGAAAAAATCCTGGAAGTTTATACTTAATTGCAGTTTATTGTGTCACCTGGATCAATTTGCTGTAGTTAATACTGTGTTTCGATTGAATTAACCCAAGTCATAGCTAAGCTAAATGTTAGTATTAGTCCAAGTTCAGTATTCGTATCATACTAAGCTAGCATGTTTCAATCAGTGATACATGTACTAGTAATTATATGCAGATACAATCTAGATGGGACATGACTTTCCTGCCTGAAAAGAAAAACAGAATATATATACATATATTATATGTACTCAAGGTTCACCACCTACCTAATACCGAATTCCTATCTACCTAATAGCTCTGTCTCCTATTTTCCTAACAATAGCCTGTGAGGTAGATTGGGCTGAGAGAGAGTAAATGGTCCAAAGTCACTCACCTGGCTTTCATGCCTACAGGAGGACTAGAAATCATAATCTCCTTGTTTCTAGGCCAGCACCTTAGCCCAGGGGTATTCAACCCCTGTAGCCCACTACTGGGCCGTGGCCCATTCGGAACTGGGTGGCACAAGTGGTAAGCAGCGCATGCATAGCTCCACTTATGTGAGTGGCAGGCACTAACATGCAAAGCTCCATTTGTGCGTGCAGCGGGCACCTGCACTCATGCACGGGCCCTACCCTTGCACAAAGGAGCAGCGCATGGGCGCACCTGCCACTCACACAGAACCATCCCTTCTCCTCCCTCTCACCCCAGGTCACCAAGCCAGACTGGCCCCAGCTATTCCCTAGAAAAAAACGACCCTTGAACCATAGGTTTTAGAGAGAAGATACTTTTACTAGAGATGCTGAGTGCAGTGTGGATGAGGCAAGCTCTGAAGAAAATCCGCACAAAAATCATATATTGAAAGCAATCCCCAATGTCCGAAGCCTTCCCCGCTGTTAGAGTAGTTCAATCAGGTCTCGTTCCGATGTTTTGGGACCTTGATGCCTCAGGCAACAATGTAAATTTCTTTCCCAGGACTGGCATCCTTGAAGCTTGGCAAATGGCTCCATTTGGCACCTCTAGTTCCTGTTAAGTGTCCATACTCCCCAATTTCCCATAGCATTCTTTCACATCTCCAGCAGCTTCCCATGAGATGCCCACTCCACCTTGGTTATGGCAGTTGCTAGCAAGCTTCAAAGAAAGCCAAGAGGAGCAGCTGACATTTGGCCCCCTTTACAAAGGCATTAGCACTAAAAGAGAGAGGGGAAATTTAAGTATTCAATTGAGGTCCAATATTTTGGGTTTGTTGGGATATTTCTTGTGGAAAGCACAAAGGAGTTAGTCAGTTCAAACATGGCATCCGTCAACCCATTCAGTTTGGGAAGCAGGGAAATGTTTCCATGCAATCAAGTACTGGATCCCGCCCTTGTGTTTTTGAGAGTCCAAAATTTCTTTCACCTTAAAATGTTGTTCCCCTTCAATGAAAATAGGAAGGGGTGGTGTGGAGGAGGTGGCTGAAGGGGAGAGGTTACTTCTGGTTTCAGCAGGCTACAATGAAATACGGGGTGAATTCTTTTCAGATTTTTGGGCAATTCCAATTGGACCGTGACTGAATTGATAATTTTGGTTTGGCATCTTTTTTATCAGCCTGCCATTTGTAGGCTTCTCGTGCTTCCTTGGACACATATTTTGTAGTTGTTGTACCCATTCTTGTAATGAGGGGGTTTGGGGTTTGTCCAAAGGTAGTTCTGGTATTCCTACTAAGTCCTAACCTGAAGCTACCTTGAAAGGGGTAAACCCTGTGCTGCTATGCACTGAATTATTATACACCACTTCTGCAAACAGTCCTATCCAATTATTTTGTTGATAATTAATATAGCATCCAAGGTACCATTCCAGTACTGAATTGACTTGTTTGCACCCCCATTTGTTTGGGAGGGTGGGAGGAACTTAGGCCTTGGGCAGTCCCCATGGGTTTCAAAAAAAGTGTAAGGTGAATTGCATCCCACCCCCCTCACCCCGTACAAGATAATTCAATCAGGAACGCCATGAAGTGTGTAAATACCTTAATATGGGCTGATGGGATCTTTGAACAAGGGATAAAGTGGGCTTGCATTGAGAACAAGTCAGTAACCACCCAAATTATGGTGTTCCTAGCACTCTCAGACAGTTCCACTATAAAGTCTATAGAGATCACTTTCCAAGGGGCGTGAGAATTTGCTACTAGTTGCAGGAGTCCCATGGGTTTTCCTGGTCATCTTTTGGCCGACGCACACACTGGTCAACTGGCTACATAGCTTTCAACGTCCTTTTTCAGCGCTAGCCATTGGAATTGTTGTTTGACCAGGTGTAGGGTCTTTACAAATCCAAAATGCCCTGCAGCTTTTGAGTCATGGCAAGTTTGTAAAACCAACTCCCGAAGAGGGACATACAATTTTGCACCTGCCCAGACTAGACTGTTCCTGAAAGTGCATTGTTCTTTATGGGCCGCTAGGCATTCATCATCTTTTAAGGCGGCTTTCAGTTTATTTAACACTTCTCAGGGAATGTTTGGTTTGACTTTTTCCTGGCCCCTCGTGGTTATTGCTGCTGCTAATTGGTTAGAGGGGATGACTGGCTAGATGATTTCAGGTCTAGCATTGTTGCATTGTGGCAGTCAGGATAGAGCATCTGCTAGGAAGTTTTTTTTACCCCTGGGATATAGCACAGAGTGAAGCTGAAATGATTGAAATTATGTATCTGCTTATATGCTGTTGGGCCTGCTTGGGGGATAACTTCCATGGGGTTTTTAAAGCTTCTAGGTTCTTGTGATCTGTCTACAATTCAAATGGGTATTTCGACCCTTCCAGGAAGTGTCACCAAGTTAGCAATGCCCATCAAATTGTATAGGTCTCCTTCTCCCAGACTGCCCACCTCTATTCTGGGTCTGTTAATTTTTTTGAAGTGTTGGCACAGGGCTGAAGGGTTCCCTGGGGGTTTTCTTGTAGCAGCACAGCCCCTATGGCCACGTCACTAGTATTTGCCTGGATTACAAAGGGGGCACGTGCTTTTGGGTGTTTCAGTACAGGTTCTGCTGCAAACAGAACCTTGAGCTTTTCAAATGCCCCTTGGCATTCCATAGTCCAATTTAATAGCTGGCTAGGCTTGGGTTTTCCCTCCCATTTTGTTTTCAAGGGTAATTTGGGCAAAAGCAGGAATAAATTTCTGGTAAAAATATGCAAAACCTTAACAAACTTTGGAGTTGCTTCCTCATGCGAGGGGGGAGTGTTCCAGGACTGCCCTGTCTTTTTCTGGGTCCATTTCCACCCCCTCTTGTGAGATTCAGTATCCCAAGTATTCAATTTTGTCTTTATGGAACTTGGAAATTTAATGTACAGCTCGGCAGCCCACAATTTTTTTAACATGGTACATACAAGCTTAACATGCTTTATTTCAGAGTAGATCAGGGTGTCATCTAGATACACTAACACCCCTTTGTACAAGTGTTCATGCAGAACTTTCGTTTATTAGCTGCATAAACACAGCAGGGGCTTCTTGCAATTCAAACCATAGCACTCAGAATTGAAGATACTCCTTGAAGACTCAGTAATACTTTGCATAAATCCAGTTTCAAAGATCTTCCTCTTGGCTAAGTGGGCTAAGCATGTCCTTCATGAGTGTAGGAAGTATACATTCTTCACACAGACTGTGTTAAGCCTGCAGTAATCCATGCATAAGCTGAAAGAGCCATCTTTTTTTTTGCTGGAATAGGACCTGGACGGCTACCAGGGTCTGGCCGGCTGGATGAAACCACATTGCAGGTTCTTATCTATTAATGCACAAAGTTCTTCCAGCTCTCTGGGGATCATGGAACTTGAGGTTTAGCAGTTTAGGGAGGATTTCGATGGTGCAGTTGGCCGGCCGCTGTGGAAGCGTGTCAGAACCTTTCTCACTAAAAATGTTCCTTAGATCCCTGGGGATTTTGCATAGGGCTCCTCTTTGAAAGGGCGATCGGCAGGAAAAAAACCCTCACCCGCAGATCACTTTCTGAAACGATGATTGGCAGGAAAATCCCCACCTACAGATCACTTTCTGAAAGAGTTTTCCTCACCCTGCCCACTGCCGATCTTTCTCCGTCTCCCGCATCTTAAGCAAAATCAAACCGTGAGGGGGGGATTTTCCTGCGAGTATGGTATTAAAAATTAACATTTCAGAAATGTTACCTGTGGCGATCTCTTTCAGAAAATGATCTGCCGGGGGATGGGATTTTCCTGATCGTCCTTTCAAAGAGGAGCCCTGCACAGACACACATCCAAAAATGCTCCCTCCCTGGCTTCAGAGCCTCCAGTCTTGCAATCCTGTGCCAGGACAGCAGAGGTTTGCTCTAAAACTGCAGCAGAGTGTTGCACAAGGAGACCTCCACAAGTACAGTAACATTTCTGAAATGTTAACTTTTAACACCATACCAGGTCACATGGGTCGGGATGAGATAACAGTTAAAAAATTATGAATAGTTGCTGCTACAGTACCCTTTGGGAAGCCAGCATGGCTGCTTGGGGCGTGTCGCTTGGCCTCCTGCTGCTTTTGCAGCCACAATCGTCCTCAAAAACGACCTCATTTGCTGGAAGCAGCGGCCGGAGCAGCATCCATGAGGCCGCTGTTCCGTGGATGGAATTGCCTGCTGCGACCATCACCATTAGGTAAGGAGGGTGCGAGGTGTGTTGATGTGTCGCTTGACATCCTGCTGCTTGCACTGGGAGGCCACGCTTGCACTGGGATGCCACGCTTGCACTGGGAGGCCTCTACGTGTAACATTGAGTTTGTGCATCTTGCTCCAGCGAGAGAGGTGCAGGCCAGGGTCTCGGCAACCAGGGAAGATGGGGTTTTGGGGTGCAAAGAAGGATGGGGAAATCTCTCACTCCTCCTCTGTCCTGCTGCAGGGCCGCCATGGAGCTCGCACAGGGCAGCGCGACCGCTGGTGAAGGGGGCCCTGGCAGGCCAGCGGCAGAGGAGGTGCTCCAGATATCTGGGTTGAGTTGCCCCACACCAGGCAGGAGCAGCCCAGTTGGGCTGCTGAGAGTAGTGCAGCCAGGCGATGAGGCCCCGTGAAGCCTGCAGCAGCAGGCGCAGCAGCTGGGTAGAGGCAGGGGGGAGCTGATTCCGACATGCCACATGGCTTTCTGCTTCATTATAGCAGCAGCCTGAGTAAGACCCGAGCTCCAGGCCTGGCAGAGCACAAACTGTGGTCGCCACCTGCTCCAGAACCGCGTGAGCTGTGGAAGAGAGGGGCCCTCGGCTGTGAGGTTGCCTGGGGCTGGCAAGAGTGCACTGGAAACATCTCCAGGCACGAACGAGAGGCAGCTCCTGGCCCCCGCTGGCTCAGCTGATCCACGGGCCCCAATTAAGGGGCCGAGCAGCCCTGAGGTGACTAGGGAAGGGAAACTGGCTGGCCATGTCCAGCCCCTTCACTAGGGTTTATTTTTGGGATAGGGCTTATATTAGGCCCACCCCAAAAATCAGGCTATGACTTATTTTGGGGGTAGGTCATATTTTGGGGGGAACACAGTAATTCCAATTCACCCTGGGTTGGTTTGCTGCTAGTCTTTCAGAGAGAAGCCTTTCCTCTCTCACTCCCTCCTCCAACCTTTTAAGTCTCTTTTGCCAGTTCACATAGGGATTACATTTTTGGAGCCATGCCAGCCCCAGCAACAGGGGTCTCTCCATCCCTGGAACCACAATAAAACTCAGGGTCTCCCGGTTGCCGCCCATTTTCATCTCCACTGGTTCCAGTATAAAGTGAGTCGGGGCTCCCCTGGCCACGGTCCCATCTAGCTAACAAAATGCTATGGTACCCTTAACTGTCGGGAGTCTGAGTCTTAATTTTTCCATCAACTCAGGGCTCACCACGTATCTGATGCAGCTGGAGTCCAATAAAGCCAACGTCTTCCTCTGGGCTCCTGACAATGGCACATTCAGCTCAACTGGCATGGTTATGGGATTCAAAGGGTGACTTACCAGGGGCTCATCGTCGGAGTTGGTGTTGCTCCTCTCTGGGGTGGTCAGAGTTCCCCGCCAGGAGGGGAGAACTCAACAACTTCAACTCCCTCTAACGCTGTCACGCAGGGTCTTAGGGTGGCTTTTCCCACCTTTTTCCCAGAGTTACCAATTGTCTTTGGGGTTGTTTTGGTGAGTTGGCAGTTGGTGGCTTGGTGCCCTTCCTTCCCACTTTTGAAGCATCTGGCATGTCAGAATTTGGGGCTAAGGTTGCGTCCAGGTGTTCTCAGGGCTTTCACTTTTGCCAGAAAGGGAGAACAGCGCCAACTGCAAGTGTTTCAGCTGCAAGACCTAACCAGGTCTACCTCCACCTCTTCAGCTAGCACATAACACTGCTGGAAAGAGTGCTGTGGGGGGGGGGGCCTCCCTGTGAGATGTAGGTGTTGTATATATTGTCGTTGAGCCCATCTTGGAAGCACTCTACTAGGATGTCCTCTGGCCAGTTGACCAGCCTGCACACCAGCTCATGAAACTCTTGGTTGTACGCTGCCACTCTCTTGTAACCCTGATTGATGGTTTTGATGCAGGTTCGAGTCTTGCGTTGGGCAACTGGGTGTTTGAACTGCTTGCACAAGACCATCATTGGAAAAGGGGTTGTGCTGCCTGAGCAGTTGGTGGCAGAGCTGGCTGGGCCAGGATGGATCCAGGTGAGGCTGCCATTTCCCCTGTTGCGACCACCTGTGTTACAGCATCATCTCTCATCAGCTCTTGTGGGGTTTGAGGCTCTGCTAGCTGGGGAAAGAATTCTTTGTCCCGCCGGTTTCCAAAGGCACCTTTTGGGAATTCGATTCCTCAGGTGCTGGTGTAAATTTCTTTCCTAGGACTGGTGTCCTTGAAACTTGGCAAATAGCTCGGTTTGGTACCTCTGGTTCCTGTTAGTGTTCATACTCCCCAATTTCCCATAACATTTTTCACATCTCCAGCATGCTTCCTTTCCAGATGCCCCCTCCGCCCTCCAAAGAAAGCTTCAAAGAAAGTGAAGATGAGCAGCTGACACCCGCTGTCTTAGCCATTATATCAAACCTGTTCTCTAACATATAGCAAACAGCCAAAATCAACAAATTCACATTATAGTAAGCCTTAAAGTGTGAACCTGACCAAGATGTCAAACTGCAGTTAAGCAAAAATTTGCAAAACTTTTTTTTTCATTTGCAGAAAGGAGGGGGAAACCTCCTTCTGGTCATTATAGATCATTAGCATAATTGTAATCTGACCTTCTCTAATCCTTCCACACTAAAATTCTCAGAATTTCACCCTGATGTAAGTATGCAAATCATAAGAATTGATTTAACACAGGAAAAAGCCAGGATAGGAATGGCTGATGAAAACTGTCATTTCCCAAGATAAGACTTACTTATTGCCAACCTCATCATACTGTTGTTGGAATTAACTCTTTGAAATGGAACAGGTGAAGAAACTTGGCAGACCACGTAGTCATAACAGACACCATACATATGAGCAGTATTCCAGTTTGAATTCTCACACCTGGTCATTTTGTGGACGTGAACTATGAGATTAATGTTCAATGTTCAAATCTTTGGGACAGACAAAACTGAACAAGGCAGACAGCTCACCAGATTCATCTATATCAGCATCTTCATCCCATTCGTGAAAAGCCTGACTTTCATCTTTTCTGTTTTTCACCCATTCTTCATCTGGCTCCGTATCAAGATCACCTGGTGGGCCATGGGACCAATTTCCTGATCAGTCAGTAAGAAATTTAATTCATTAAAGAAGCTTTGGTATTTTGTCCATAAGCAAGCAGCATAACAACATAAGCTGATCACAGGTATGTAAAAGACTGCATATTGCTTTCTTGTCCTTTTAGGTTTTAAAAGTAGTACATGCAAAATTGGAGTATTGCCATACCTTTCCAGACTACAAAATCTTTATTTAGTGGCTGAATCATTCAAATAATTCCCAGACACAGTTCATTCTCAACCCTTAAGCTTCCAGAAACTTATCTATCAGAAAATGCTAATACTTTTAAGGTTTGTTGTTAGAATAGAAAACAAAATGAAGATGGGGGATAAAAAAACCTCAATAAATAAAGTAGCAAATATCTATTTACTTAGTTCAATAAAGATCCATATCATTTTCATATAATTAAAAAGAGAATAGACTGGGTTTTAAAACTCCTAAATTTATAAATGCTGTATTTCAAAAGCAAGGGCAAGAGATTGCCTAACTTAAGGTCATTCAATCTATATTGGCTTATAGTTTTCTACACATATAACTGAAGATAAGGCAGTGATAACTGTATAGGTCCAAGTCTAGAGACCTTTGCAAATCCAAATTTGACAATTACTAACTACAATAATTTTCACACTGTAAAAACCTAAATATTTAGATCAAATCATCACCATCATCATCTTAGCCATTGTCTATTCACTGTAGGATGAAGGCCTCTACCTCATGTTTCCAACCAATACAGTCCTGAACTTTCTTTTGGCAATTGGGCCTGCAATACTTGTATCGACTGTGTGGTTAGCATCCATTTTCCACTGGCATATGTTAGAGCAGGTTGCACAAACTGATCAAACACTTTTCTCTTTAGGCATACGGGGAAGTTGTTCTTGAAAATTATGCTTAGCTTACCAAATGTCTACCAACCACATTTAACACACTGTTCAATTTCCTTTGAAGAAGTATTTCACAAATTAGACCGGGCAAAAGATGGAATAAAAATCAATGGTACCTATTTAAATCACTTAAGATTTGCAGATGATGTTGTTCTCTTCTCACAAGATCCAGAAGAGCTACAAACATACATATAAGAGCTGAACAAAGCAGGAGAACCATTTGGCTTAAAAATAACCCTGAAAAAGAGCCAGGTTATATTGAATAAATTCAACAAAGAAAGAAAAATGTTTATATCTGGAGAAGAACTAGACATAGTAAACTACTACATATACCTTGGCCAACGGACCTCAATGGAACGCGATACAATAAAGGAAACTGAATGTGTTAAATGTGCTTGGCAGGCATTTGGCAAGTTTATTTTTATTTTTTTTCAAACTTTTATACCGCCCTTCTCCTTTTGGACTCAGGGCGGTGAACAGCCAGGATAAAACATATGTATATAAAAATTAAAATAATTTTAAAATAAATTAAATAATTTGGCCCATATAGTTAAAAGGTATTACAAATTCAAAATTTAAAATTTAAGATTGATATCACAATATAAAAGCAACATAAAATCAGGCCAGCCCGGCTAGTTGAAAAAGATGGGATTTAGGGCCCGACGGAAAGACCAAAGGTCTGGAATTACTCGTATCTCTGGGGGTAGATCATTCCAGAGGGTGGGCGCCACCACAGAGAAGGCTCTCCCCTTGGGGGTTGCCAGCCGGCATTGTCTGGCTGACGGCACCCTGAGGAGGCCCTCTCTCTGGGAGCGAACCGGCCGGTGGGAGGCAATCGGTGGCAGAAGGCGGTCCCGCAAGTACCCCGGCCCTAAGCCATGGAGCATTTTAAAGGTGATCACCAACACCTTAAAGCGCACCCGGAAGTCCAGCGGGAGCCAATGCAGCTCGCGCAGGAGAGGAGTCACATGGGAGCACCCCGTCACTCCCATAATCGCCCACGCGGCCGCATTCTGCACCAGCTGGAGCCTCCGGGTGCACCCCAAGGGGAGCCCCATGTAGAGAGTGTTACAGTAGTCCAGACGAGAAGTGACGAGTGCTTGAGTGACTGTGCGTAAGGAGTCCCGGTCTAGAAAAGGACGCAACTGGTGTATCAGGCAAACCTGATAAAAAGCCCCCCTGGCCATAGCCGTCATGTGCTCTTCTAAAGACAGCCGTGAATCCAGGAGGATGCCCAAGTTGCGAGCCCTTTCTACAACTCGTCATCTTGCAAATGCTCTTCAGCCAGATCTGGTACAAGCCTTAGTTCACAGAGAATAGAGACTAAACTACTGTAGTGCAAGATCAGTAGGGCAAGATCTTGTGCTACTGATCTCGTGTGATCTTGCACTTACAGTACTGCATGAACTGCAGGGCATTGGTGCTTGTGCACGGCTGATGAGAGTGCCTGGGGGTTGAATAGTACTGCATGAACTGCAACGAAGGGGAGGGGATGAAAATGGGAAGCCGCCAAGGGCAATGGGCAGGCAGCAGTGGGCAGGGGCTGCCTGCCCATTTTGTCCTCTCCCCACTGCTGTTGCCTCTGTGCCTGGACTCCAGCCTAAAATCGAACAGGCAGTTCAGCTGTCCCCCCGTGCCACAGCACCATTTGACCATCCAGGCACCCTCCCCAACTGTACACCAGCACCGATGCTCAACTGGGCCTCCCCCTAGGCTTTGGTGCTCACCCTGGATTACCCCTCCCAGCCTTATCTGGCCATCATAGGTATCCTTCGATGTGAGTGACATCAAGTAGGCCAGGTCATGTTGGCTATGTCCACGCAGTCACATGACCACCCAGCCACGCTGGCCATTTGAGGGTGACCATAATGCTGATCCAGCCCTCAATGAAACTGAGTTTCACACCCCTGATTTAGATGAACTAGATAAAATTAAATAATGAGAGGAACAAAGGAAATACAGGCAGTCCTCAATTAACAACTGTAGTTGAAACTATGCAACATGGTCATTCAGTGCATCATGTGACCACACATGACTTACAACAGTTCTGCTGCAGCCATTAAGCAAATTACTCAGAGTTATGATGTCATGTGAGCATGACTTGTGACTTTCTCTGGCTTCTCTATTGACCTTGCTTGCCAGAAGCCAACTGTGATGGTTGCAAATACGATCCTGTGGCTGTAGGATGCTGCAACCATCATAAATGCACGCTGATGGCCAAGCACTCAAATCACAATCACATGACTGTGCATACACAGTGATAACTATAGGCTCAAGGCAGGGGTGAAATGCTACCAGTTTGCCCTGGTTTAGGCGAACCAGTAGCTAAAAAATGCTACCGGTTCGTCCGAACTGGTATTTCCAACGATCAGTTGTGCCGTGCAATTTGTATTCGCTAGAAAGCAGGAAATCCTGCTTTCCAGCTAATCTAAAATCACATGGCAAAGCTGTTTCTTCCTCCCCCATTCTACTTACCTTCAAAAGATTTTTTCTGTGCTGCGCAGTAGCGCATATAATGTGCATGTGCACACTATGTGCATTTGGTGCACATTGTGTGTTTGGTGCACACTGTGTGCATTTGGTGCACACTGCGCGCATTTGGTGCACACTGTGCATGCGCGCGCAGCGAACTGCGAATCGGTGGTAGAACTCGGAGGATTTCACCACTGGCTCAAGGTAAATAAGTATAAATCTACTTTATCATCGCTGCTATATGTTTGAATGGTGACTGAAGTAATTATTAATCAAGGACTAGCTGTACAACATAATAATGCTTAGTCACTGATATTTTTATCAAGTTTAAAATAACTACAAATTACTAGGAATAGTAATAGGGCTGCTAAAAAAAGATTGAGAGTGCAGCCTCTTACCTCTAGCCCAGTGCACAGGATAAAGGTGTTTCCAGAGAAATCCTGTTTTCGTTAACTGTGACCATTTGGTGCTGACTTGACTACATCGGCATAATTCTTGAGGGCTAAGATAGCTAAAAATAGTCAGCATCACCTCAGAAGGCAGATGAACAATGTTGGTGGTTTGTTCTGGTTCTTCAGTTTCTGAAAAACAGAACACACTCTACAGGCACTTGACAAGTTAGTCAATCTTAGCAGAATTCAGCTCTAAAGAAGCACTTCTAGAACTGTGGCAAAGAGAATGCTGTTGACAGCTGGGGGGGGGGGGGTTAAAAAGGCTATTTTTGGAATTATGCATCCAGCTACTCATTCACAGCTAACTTTCAATTTAAGGGCTTACCATGTTCTGCTTTTTCATCCACAGAATATTTAAAAGCTTTCTGGAGTTCTTCTGCTTGATTCCACAAACTAATCCCTCTACGTATTTCTGCTGCAGTTTCCTTCTGTGAGCAGTGTTGTGCAATTACTTTCTTTTTTATGTCCTTCAGTTCTTCATAGGTAAAATATTCCATCAACATTGGCTGGAAAACCTAAGGGATAACTATGATCACTATTTGAATATGAATTCCAACTTACATTCTATACTACATTTTTTCTTATATTTGGAAAGTGAAATTGAAATTTCTTATATTTGGAAAGTGAAAGTGAAGCTTTTGGTGAAATTATAAACAAATATTCTTTACATTAAAAAAGACGATGAATTCAAGAATCGTGCTTGCTTCACAAGATCCAAATCTAATGATCAAAGATGACTTCAAAGGAAAACATAGTTGACAGATAATAAACATGTAAAAATGGAAAAACTATACGTATCAACACGAATAGTATCAAGATAGAATGTTTATTAAAAACAATAATTTACCTTGACAATTCAGCACATTTTCATGTAGAAACAATAAGTTACATCTAATTCTTTAAAAAAGAACCTGCCAAAGGGCAAGTTTTTAAAAAAATTATATACTTTCTTATTTATACTACCATGACAAACATACCACATAAAGAGAGGGGGGAGGGGGAGAGAGAGAGAGAGAGGGAGAGAAAGAGAGGCTGTTCCCCACAGGGTACAGAGTTTTGCAGATTTAGTATTTGGAGAGATATTAAACATCCATTTAAAGTTATGTCCTAATCTTTTTAAAAATATTAAATGTTATTCTTTTTCACATTTACAATCACTGCAGCATCCCCATGATCAAAATTCAGATGCTTGACAACTGGTTCATATTTATGATGGTTGCTGTTTCCAGGGTCATGTGATCACCTCTTGCGATCTTCTGACAAAGTCAATGGGGATGTTATTTTGCAACCATGTTACTAACTTAACAATGGCAATGATTCACTTAACCGTGGCAAGAAAGGTTGTAAAATGGGGCAAAACTCATTTAACAACTGTCTTGTTTAGCAATAGAAATTTTGAGTTCAATTGTGTCATAAGTTGAGGACTACTGTAGCTAAATAAATATTGACCACTTTTAATCTTTTGAAGCCAAGCTTGGAAGATATAGCAATTTTAAGGGGCAACACAGCAAATGAATAAATCAAATGTTTATCTACAGTTCTGTCACAAAAATATAAGGCAGTCCAATGAAAATGGGAAGTATGGCAAACATATATACCTGCCTTATTTACACTCAAGTGTAACAGCACAAATATCCTAGCAGTAGTCAGTAAAGTACCCAGAGTACGATGGGGAAAAGAGAATAATAGATGTGAGCTGTTCTTTTACTTAGCAGGATCTGGTAGTATAGATTCCAGCTTTGGACTGCAATGCTGTTTACGATTTAACCTTTATTATTAGAATATTTTTAAATCCAGCCAGGGTACAAGAAACAAACATCTGAGGGCTGCTTGGTTTTCAATTTGTAAGATGTGTTCTTGACAACTCTAAAATATATTTTGAATCTAGTTTTTACATGAAAAGACTTTTAGCCATATCAGGTGTAAAATTTAATTAGCACTGAAGAATTATCCTTTAATTTAATTAAACAAATTAAACAAATTAAAAAGTTTATTTGGGTGTCCTTCATATTAATATTTCATAAATTGATGGGAGCTATTTTGCTCTCATTTACGAGAACAATGAATTTGCTTATGTACACAAATAGTTTTAAGCTCTCTGTCACTGTGAAGATTTTCTTAATTCAAATGACCAATCCAATGATCAAGGAAGATGGTTTCAAATGTCACAGAAGAGACTGAGAAGAAACACAAGGAGCCTGAAACATTTCACACTGTAAAATCCTACGGGCTAAGGACAGGGCTGGGGGATGGGTTTTCTGAAACCCCAGGATTTTTTCAGCTGAATTTACCTTCTCAGTTTAGTGAGTACATTCGAAGAAAGGGAAGAAATCATGAAGTAGCATTTTCTTTTAACACATAAATGGCAAAAACTTTCTTTTTATAAAAATAATGATGAATACACACTATTCACTACAAACGTTAAAAATAAAGAAAACATTTCTCAAAACATTTAATCATTCCTCAAACCACTCACCTCCTCTTCCTCTTTCATGTGAGGAAGGAAATCTCTGGTAAAAGCTTCCAATCGTTCCTTTAGCTGTTTTGCATAGTTGAGCTGCTCATATTCATTCTGAAAATTAGTTTTCAAATTCATCATAGAACTTTATGTGTCACTTGTTATGTTTTTTTAATTAAATTTTTATTGATTAAAAAGTACATAGATACAACAGTACAACATACACAACAAATAAACATAAATCAAGTCTTGCAACTTCTTTTCCAAGTTTGTCACATCAGTAAACAATATTTATATTCCTATCTCTATATCTATATATTTACATGCAAAATAGTATCTTAAACTCCATGTTTAATTAATTATATTTCTTAATTGGTACTCAATTTTTGTCTATGTATTTCAACCTCTCTTTTGTGTGCCTATTTTTATTTTCCTTTCTTTTTCTCAAACCAGTTATACCATTTCTGCCATACTAAATAATAATCGGTTTCTTCCTTTTCCTGTATTTCTTTTGTAAGTTTGTCCATTTCTGCACGTTCCATAATTTTAGTGATTATTTTATTTTCTGTTGGTATGTCCTCATGTTTCCAGTTCTGGGCAAAGACTATCCTTGCTGCCGTTAGTATATGGATAATTAGATATTTTATTTCTTTTTCGTGATGACCTGTGATTATTCCTAATAAGAAAATTTTGGCTTCATTTCTAATTTCTGGTTTGGGATTTCTTCTATTTGTATCCTAATAATAATAATAATAATAATAATAATAATAATAATAATAATACTTTATTTACGGTCACAGACCAAAATGCAAGCATAACTACAAAAAAAGCATAGGAAAAGCATCATCACGAACAGCCGGCCTTCAGAAGCCCCGGCCGAGAGGAACCACAGCACTCTCCTCTAATGGTTACGGCTCTTAAAAAGAATTTTGAGACCTGAGAGGTAGTGTATGAGGAGCCATCTCCTAAACAGTACAAGGCCAAATTACTGGCATTGGGCCCACAAAGGTCTGTCTCTAAGAGAGACATCAAATTGGTCCTGTCTACGTTGTACATGGGGCAGTGTAACAGGACGTGCTCCGCAGTCTCTACCTCCGCTCTGCCACAGGGACATAGCCGCTCGCCCATCGGGAGCCTCTTGAATTGTCCGTCCAGCAATGCTGAAGGCAAGACGTTAAAGCGAGCAAGGGAGAAGACTCTTCTATACTTGGGGATGGTTAGAGTATAGAAATATGAGGCCATCCTCAGTCCGTAATTATTAAATTGGCTGAAGACCAAAGGGGAGCAGGTCTTATTGGCTCTGGCTCTCAGGTATTGTAAGTCTATGTCCGCAAGCCGTTGGACTACCCTAGATTGGGCGTCTTTAAGGCCATAGTCTCCCATGGCATCTCCCTCCCTCTGTATCCTAATTGCCTGCCAAAACTGTTTTGCCTTCTGACAAGAGCACCACATCCTTTTTGCAATTTGCATTTCCAACAAATTGGGGAAGTATTCGGGAACATTTTTGCTAGGCGCGAAGGGGGGAGGTGCCACCTATAGAACATTTTATATATGTTCTCTTTCCAAGGTATAGACATTGTTAGTTTATCATTTACGTTCCATAGTTTTTCCCATTTTTCCAATTCAATGTTATATCCAAAAAATTTTGCCCAAATTATCATATTTTCTTTGACCACTTCTTCTAATTTATATCTTAATAAGTAATTATAGGTTTTGGTTATCAATTTATCATCTGTTCCTTGTAAAATTTTGTGTAATTCATATGGCTCTTTTTGGAATCCAAATTGCACCAGGTCTGTCTTGTATCTGGATTCTATCTGTAAATATGGCCACCAATCAATGTCTATACCCTGTTCTTTCAGTTCTTGTCTCGATCTTAACTCTCTTTTGCTGTTCAACAGATCTTTATAAGTTTTCATTTTATCCATGTCCATGGCATTGGGATAGATCTGCGCCTCCATGGTCGATAGCCATTCTGGAATTTTGTCATAGTGTACTTTTTTAATCTCTTGCCACGTTTTAAGCAATGCTTCTCTAATAATATGCTGTTGAAAGTATCTATGGTGTTTGTCTCTCCCCTCCCACAAAAATGTGTGCCAACCTCTTTGCAAAGCAAAACCTTCTTTTATTTTTGAGCTCTATCCAATCTCTTATCCAAATCAATGATGTCGCTTTATAATACGTTTCCCAATCCGGTAGTCCTAATTCTCCTTTCTCTCATGTGTCCTGAAGATGTCTTATTTTAATTCTTGCCTTCTTCCCCTGCCAAATGTAGTTTGCAATCATTTTATTAAAATCTTTGAAAAAGTCTTTTCCTGGCCTTATCGGGATTACTTGGGACAAATATAGTATTCTGGGTAATACGTTCATTTTGATAGATGCAATCTTTCCTAGGAATGATAGTTGTAAGTTGCTCCATGTTTCTAAATCCTTTATCTGTTTTGTCAATTTATCGTAATTATCTTCTCTGAGTGATGATCCCTTATTTGTGAGCCAGATTCCTAAGTATTTTACTTTTTTTGCCATTTGTATTCCTAATTTATCTTCTAATTCTTTTTCCTGTAGCTTTGTAAAATTCTTCATTTAATGCCTTTGTTTTTTGTTTATTAATTTTAAGTCTGGCCACTCTTCCATACTCTTCTATTTTTGCTAACAATTTGGTTCCTGTTAATGCTGGTTGTTCTAGGATGAAAACCACATCGTCAGCGAAGGCTTGAAGTTTGTACTCCTTTTTTTTTATTTTCAATCCTTTTATTTCTTTTTCTTTCCTGATTTCATTTAATAATGTTTCTAACAATATTATAAACAATAAGGGGGATAGGGGACATCCCTGTCTCACTCCTTTTGATATTTCAAATTGTTCTGTCGTATCACCATTTATCATTATCTTTGCGTTTTGAGAGGAGTAGATCTTCCTTATCATATTTAAAAATTTATTGCCAAATTTCATGTTTTCCAATTGTAGTATAAGAAATTTCCAATTTAGATTATCAAAGGCCTTCTGCGCGTCCAAGAGAATTAATGCCAATTGTTTATCCGATTTTTTTCATAATATTCTAAAATATCAATTATTAGACACATATTATTTTTTATTTGTCTTCTTGGAATGAAGCCATTCTGATCTGGGTGGATATATTTGTTAATAATTCTTTTCAGTCTCTGTGTGATAATCAGCGTGAATAATTTATAATCTACGTTTAGAAGTGATATTGGCCTGTAGTTTTTGATTTGTATGAGATCTGTTTCTTCTTTTGGAATTTGTTATATTGTTATAAATGTTTGACCTACTTATTAAATCAATAATACATTACATTTGAAGTATTAGATCTTTTATGGCAAAAATAAAGAAATACTGGAGTTGGGTTTCAAATATTTAGCAATGCAAGTTACTGCATGGCTCTTTCAATTCCAACTTTAATCTATCAACTATACAAAATTGGGATTACAGTGGGAAGCACTATGACATTTGCTTCTTTAAAAGTATGTTTGCTATTGAAGTGAACACAACCTCTAAGCAAAAGGGGTATTTTTACACATTTCATGTGATTTAACTAAATGAGCTAGGAGCACATTCACCAAATTTAGAAATCAAAGGAAAATTTCAAAATAACATTTTCGGATAACAGTTATACGTTAAACACATTTTCTTTTCTGAATATATTACACCAGCAAACAAACACCATGCTTCCTTCACAAAATCATATCAATGAAAATGATAGTCTCCATTTTTATAATTAATCGTTTACATGCAATATTGATACTACTTTCTAAGAACTATTCTTCAATTGATTTTACCCATGCCAAAAATCAAACAAACTCACCTTTACATTTTTCAAGCCTTTTTCAAAGAGACTAAGCATCTCTGACAATTTATTGTCTGAATGTACATTATATACAGTTTGACTACGTTGCTGAAGTAAACCAATGATGTATTCATTTTCAATCTGTTCATGCATTTTAAACTCTTTAAATGTAGCATATAATGATTGGAGGAGAGCTCGGAAATCATTGTTGTTGGAGAAATTTGTCTTAGAAAGCTGAAAAAAATAGAGGGTTGCACATTAGACATTTATGTTTTCTTTGAATTAATTTTTAAGAAACTAATCCTAAAAAGGTATTAACCAATTATAAATTCCTAACTAAATTTGAACTTCTGTAGTTTTATCCAGCTCTGCTTAAAATTATTTTAGTTATTATTTTTAAATGTTAAAAGTATATGTTATATACTGAAAAAAAATCAGATTTAACAATAACATTATAATTTTAATTTATATAAAGTCAAAAGACAACTGGACTTTTTTTTCCTTGGGGAAGAAGAAAATGTTCCACTTCTCATCTAAGAAGTTTCATCAGTTCTGATGGCAGGGGAATGAAAGGACAATTAAGACTGGATGGTAGGGGTGAAAGGATAGGTTCTAATACAGGGATCCTCAAACTATGGCCGGTGGGCCAGATACGGCCCGCCAATGCAAAGCATCCAGCCTACGGAGTGGTGGGATTAAGCCCCACCCCCTTACCCTCGGCTTTATCGTCCAGCTGGCATCCACTTCAGCCACACTTATTTCACCGGTTGAGCTGCACTTCACGCAGCTTCTGCAGAAGGTAAGGCCGAAAGGTGTGGGGAAGGGCCAGTGAGGGGTGATATGAAAAGCTTTAAAAAGTACCGCCTTAAATTAAAAGCCTTTGAAAGCAATGTAAACGGGAACTTTTTCACAGTTGGAATGGGGGATTTGGGTGCTTGTCTTCTCCAAACTTGCAGAAGTGCTGCCTTAAATTAAAAGCCTTTTTCACAGCCATGTCAATCAGGGCTGCTGTTTGAGTAGGGGAGGGGCTGCTTGTAAAGTCGCACTTTTAAAGTGGGGGGGGTATGTCACCATGTCTCCTAGCTTTTTCAAAATCAGCTGAAGTTGGCTAACACTATTCAAAAGCAACTGCATTATAATGCCTGAAGGAGAATTCACCCACTGCTTTGATTTTGCCATATATAAAATACATCCACCAAATCGGTTGCTGAACAATTTTGATAGCTTTCATGTGTGTGGATACACAGGCACAAGTGTGGCAAAAAACAAATCAGTTTGAATTCTCCTTCAGGCTTAAAAGACCTTTAGCCTTGTAATCCCAAATAATTAAAAAAAGTAGTCTGGTCTCCTATCCCTTCCCTGGCCACATCCCCTGTTGGCAGGCACTCACAGGTCCTGCTCCTGCTGCTTGCAAAGAGCCCCAAATAAAGATATGTGCAGTGTTCATAGAAGTTTGTTCATGTTTGTTTCAAACTATATTCCAGCCTCCAACAATCTGAGGGACCATTATCCCTCCTTAATTCACCATTAAATGCTTGGGGGGGTGGGGGGGGGTGTGTTGATTCTCGCCTTCTGCCTGCTTCCAATGTCTCTCAATGCCCATCTTGGGGGTTTTAGTTGCAGTCTTAATTGATGCAGTTCTCAGTCTGGTTTATTGTGTGGTCATCTGAAACATAATCAGGAGTTATTTTGAAGGAAATCCTGTTTGTTTTATTCCTTTTTCAATGGCCTATTTTAAGGAGCCTGAAGCTGCTGTTGTAATGAAGTTAGGCAAGTGCCAAGAAAGTTTGTGCTCTTTTTCCCTTGGGGGGTGGGGGTGGGAGTGTATCTTATTAAGTAAATAGATTCCTTGGCTTGAGCAAGTACAGTTTAGGAAGGAGAAAGGCATAAAATGGAGAGTTAAATTGGCCACGCCCACCCAATCACATGACCATGTAGCCACACCTAGCCAGCCAGTTTTGCCCCTCAACAGTCTGAGGGACTGTGAATTGGCCCCCTCTTTAAAATGTTTGAGGATCTGTTCTAATAGGATGGGAAGGATAGAAGGATTGTATTTCTTAGCAGTCATCTCATTGTTAGCACTGTCTGAGAGCTGTTGAAGCCACTTGGCATAACCCCCAAGTGGCCTCAACAGTTCTCAGAGTGCTAACGACCAGATGACTGCAAAAAAAATATATTCTTCCATTCCCATCCTATCAGAACCTATCCTTCCATCCCCCCCCCCCCCCATCATCAGAACTGATTAAGCTTCTTGGATGAGAATGTTTTCTTCTTCCTCAAGGAAAAAACAATCCAATTGCCTTTTTAAAAAGCACCTTTGAGATAACTATGACCTGGATGACTGAGAATCTCCACAGACGTGTACTTTATTTAACATTTTTGCATTCATGATAGCTAAAAAGCATAACATTCAGGAAACACTAAAAATGAAAAAAAATAAAACAGTATTTCATGGTCATAAATAAGCATTCTAAAACAATTTTTTTACAATTAACAGTCCTCTTAACTAGGACTGCAGACTTTTCACCTGAAATACTTAATCTTTCATTTGAAAGATCTTATTCAGCCAGTAATTATATGCAATAAGTATAATTTGTGTTCAAAATATAGTTCGAACATGAAAAAGGTTACGTTATTTCCATGTTTTCTGAGAAGACACTTTTAGATGTACCTAATTATCAAGTTTACAATTATGCAGACATATTCAGAGTTCCATCAGTTTGATCAATTATGTACTTTATTTTTATAGAACTTTTAAAAACAATTTTCTTTTTAAGTTTGTTTGAAGGAATGTAGCTGCTAGATTCACTCCAATCTACTGTACTGTTCTCTGGAGACACTGGAGAAGTTTACATAAATTTCACTATGATAAACAACACACTTTTTAAAAACACCTATCCATTTGGTCAAATTTTTCAGCTGGTGTAATGGCACTCAGCTTGATGTACCATATTAAGTTAATGCTCCGAAGAATCCTAAGAATGCAGAAACAATGCAATTCCAAAGCAATTGTTTTAGCTAGCAGTACCTTGTCAACAATACAATCTTCCAAATTTGAGTGTTTTATTTCCACCCATATTTAGTCTAATACAACTGCTTGAGAAGCAAAAGTTAAATTTCCTGTTTAGCTTGAAGATCAATATTCCCCAACACTTCTTTCACTGAAACTGTCAGTGAAATAAATTGGGTTTTTGCTTACTCCCTCTTTCTATTATTAGGTATTTTCATAGTTACATTGCAGAACAAAAAAGAAACTTTTTTCAGGTGACAGAAGTAATCTTTAAGTGATTAATATTAAATATATTAATATTTAAAGGACTGGCACACTATGCCTCCACATTCTACATTTGTGTCTTGATAATGGTGAGTTACATACAACTCCATCAGCAATATCAATTTTATTTGCATTAAAACTACTCGTTCAAGTACTTGCACATGCAATCTTACCTGTACAAACTCTTTCAAACTAGGTAGAGCTCAATTCAGCAAACTTAAACAGGATTTAGGTGTGCCATTCAATAACACTCTTTACAAAAATATAAATTTCTGAAAGCTCAAAACTTTTGCAGTTCTTTATATTTCTCCACCTTGATCAGGTTTTTCCTCATTATAAATTTATTACAAAGATGATTTTTGAGGCATACACTGCTGACCCCAGACCCATACCTATGATCAAGGTTCCTTGCATACATAGCACAAGACAATATTGAGCAAACTACAGAGGTGATTTTAGTAATTTTAGGTGATTTTTTATGGGTGGACATGTCTAGAAAAGCACTGTGCCTGACCCTGTCCCAGGATATGAGTCAGCAGAAAATCATAGCAGTTTACTGGATCCAGAAATACAGTGACTTGAGTGGAAATCCTGATCTCTTTTCCACGAATGGAAAAGAGGACAAAACTTAAATATTAATTTCTCTTTGGGCATCCTCAAAGTGATACCTGATAGAGAACACTCCAAAGATCTTGGGTCCCCTTTTGCTTTGGTAAGGAGCCAGAGCACAATAAGAGAGCAGAGGAATTCTTCCTTGGATCAAAGGCACAAATAAGCAACTCAGATAATTCTCTTTCCTGAAGCATTATAGAGTTTGGGTCTTTTCTTTTTTAATGTTGCTCTTTCAACTAAAAGAAGCTAACTAATCATTCTCTTCTTTCTCTCACCATGCCTAAATATTTTTTCCTAAAAATTATGTGGTACTATTTTCCACCGCATTTCTAACTTTAAGCATACTTTGGTATTGTCACAGTAAATTAACTTAAGTTTCTATGACTCTTTCAAAGGATCTAATATCTGGAATTTACTTTGTGCCTTTCATTATTTTCTTTTAAAATACAAGTCAATACATGTGGAATGTCTGGTAATCCTTGTTTTGTATTACAGATTAAAATGTAGACTCATACCTCCTCTGAATAAGTAAATAGATAAGTGCTATCACTTATATTTAAAGGCAGGTATAAACACCTAACACCTTGCTAATAGAATATTGTCAAAATACATTGTAACTGAATATTATCTGCTTAACCAAGTTAACCTGTAAATGCAAAACAAAATAATCCTTTATCACCTTGAAGAAAAACTTTTCTCAGACTACAGTCTATTTCATTAAGACAAACTTGATTATGATACAAATATGTTGCATTATTTTCACCTGCAGAGATTGTATAGAAGACAGTGCTTTGATTTTTTTCACTCAAACCTGAAACTCCTTTGTAGATCAAGAAATCATTCTTTAATTTTTCCAATTTGTATCTCTGTCCAAATGTTTAATTTTTAGCTTTGCAAATTGATTTTAATTGACAATAATCAAGCAATCATGTTTCATGTGCTGTGTATTAATTACAGCCACAGATTTCAGAGGATTGCTCTTGTTCTGTTCTTCCAACTTCTGCATGCATTCAGTCAAGGTCTTGAAAAATGATAAAAACTTTAAGGTCAAGGTCATTACTACTTGCAGCAAAAAGTGACAAAAAGAGAGACCAGGAGAAAAAATCCATTAAATGCCTGACTCCTATTCATATTCAGTTGAATCATCCTGTTTTGTATCTAATACTTGTGCCAAACAACATTTCAATTACACATATTTTTTCAACAGTCCAATTTTCTGCCATCCTGGATTGTCTTTCCGACTCCTGAAACTTTCATTAGCTCAGAAATTTATGGTTGGGAACAGCAAATATAAATGTCTAATCTGTTCATTTGTAAGGCAGCAGCATGTGATCTCAAATGATTAGTTTTCATGTCCGTGCCTTTTTAAAACAAATATTTGGAAAAACATAAAAGCAGCAGTTACCACCAGATTGATTCAACCAGATAGATTCCTAGTCTACATATTAAATTTATGAACCATGATTGCTGCTGTTTTTATTGTAATGATGAACACTGTGTTATCTCAGTCCCACCCAAGGTTCACACAGACAGAGCTGGTTTTGACTGCAGCTGCTGCTAAGTCCAGGTCTGTATGATAAAATAATGCATTGATATGTCTTTATCTTAGGCCTCAGCAACAAGATGATTCTGAAGTCTTGATGAAAAATATGGCAGTACTAACAATTTGGAAAGAGACATCTCTCACATTCAGAAGGTTTATAAGGCAGCTACTGGTAAGTGAGGGAAGCAACCTCTTCAGAATGCCTCTGGATCTGACTGGACTACCTCACCAGGCAGCTGTAGCTTCAGCTCCTTAAAGGACTGTCTTAATCTTAGCAAATTGAAGATGGGTGGACTTCAATAGTAGGTTGACTCAGCCTGCCATCCTTCTGAGATCGGTAAAATGAGGAGCCAGATTGTTGGGGGCAATATGCTGACCCTGTAAACCAAGTCTAAGTGATATTGCTATTGCCACTTCCCAGAATCATCTAGCCAGGGAGCTGAAGTTCACATCTTCCAATTGCTGAGTTGAGAAACAGATAACAAAGAGATGGGGCAAGGAGGGGGAACACAGAGACCTTGGGCCAGTTATTCCCCTACAGGAAAATAGATCTTTTATTTCTGGATTAAAAGAAAAAAATCATCTCTAAAAGCAGAAAAGCAAGAAGAGGGAGAAATACGTCGCGCACAAGACAGCAACCCAAGTGCGCAACCGCAGGGTTCTCCCCTTTTGTGCGCAGGCGCAGTACCTCCATTCCGCCGGCTGAGGCCGAGACGCGGGGGTGTGTCGCGGCGGTGGCGGCGGCTCCAACGACGCCCCTCAGCCCCTTCCCTACCTTGTCACAGTAGAGCCCAACGAGCTGCTTCATCCGCCAGTGCGGGGCGGTGAAAACATCCACCTCCTCCGGGAAGGGAGCCATCTTCTCTCCCCCATAGAGAGCGACGTTCGCTCCCTCAGCCGCGCTCCAGCGACGAGCATAGATAGCTTTGCGCACGCGCCCCTAGTGGAGGCGGTGCAAGCTCCGACCCCACCCAGCACTCTCCCCGTCACGTGGAGGGAGGCGAACGCCTTTTACCTAGAGAGGTGTTCCGGGCAGAGAAGTGGACCTTTTCAGGCATTTTGTACAACTAAGAAGCGAGTGTCTTGCATCGCGTGACATCCTAATAAATACGCTTCTTCAGCCTGGTGGCAGCTTTGCAAGAGACTTAACATGGCCTTCTGGCAGACGTGAAGCCTAAATTATGAATGGTCAGTTATGAAATTTGCAATGGCGGGGGGTCGCGGGGGGGCGGCTGTCTTGTGTCACGCATAAAGCAGAGTGTTTTTCAACCTTGCCAACTATTAAGATGTGTAGACTTTGACCTCCCAGTGATTTTCCTCCGTCTTTAAAATCTCCCCATTTAATTTTTTCTAATCTGCATGTTGGGTCTCTTAACTCTAATAAAATAATTGATGGATTGCTATAATCGATTGATGCCCACCCTTCCTTTTTTGATTTATGGAGTGCTATAAGGTTCTGTTTTGACTTCAGCATCTGTCTATGCAAAAACATCTTAAGACTCTGTTTTCCACAGTTTTAATTCCAAAAGGACAGAAATTGTGTGGGGTGTAATACAAAGCGGACCCTTAGCCTTTCTTTACAGTAAAAATGCCAGTTCTTTCTTAGTTATTAAGAGATGAGAAATACATTTTGTCAATCAGCAGGGAGGAGCTGCAGCCAGTGCTTAATTAAATGGGTGCAATTCTCTGTGACCAAACAAGCTAAAAACAGAATCTTGGAAATTGTTCCCTATTGTTGACCAAAAATTGGTTCAACCTGGCACAGAAGCCAATCAGAGCGAGACACAAGAGATGGACTTTTGCAAAACTTTTACTGAAATGTTTCAGGAAAAGGGTCCCAACTGCTAAGAGGGCTAAGACCCTGAACAATGGCAAAGCATGGTCTTTTATACAGTTGTTTTGAAGTGTAGGAAGTTAGCACTCACCCCTCTCCTAGAAAAATGAAATATTTTAGTATATACTAAAAAGGCAGAATATTTTTCCTAAAAGAGAAGTAGAAACTCAGAGAAGCAGAAACTCAGCCCCCCCACCTTTGTTAATGGACCATTAAGGCCTGAGCCAGCCTATTCTACATAACAAAGATCTACCTCCTTCAGGCAGAGCCATTTAATTGCCCTTTATTGCACCACCCACCAAGTTTCAACCAAACTTGGCACACAGACAACCTAAAAGGCTAACTATGATCTCTGGCAGCAACCAATCAGGATACTCTTCCTGGCCCCAGGAAGTTCAAAGCCAGAGAGGGCATAAAACCAAGGCACGCTCAGCATCTCGCCCCTTTTTCTGTTCAGGAACTCAAACCATGTGATCCTGTCCACCATTAAACCATCTTTCCAAACAGTCTCCAAGTTTCCAGTGTCTTTTCCCCACTTGGAGCTGAACCCAGAAGGATATTTCTTCTAACAATTTGGCCCCCACAGATGGGACTCCAAGCTAACCTAACCAATGGACCTGGCCCAGGTAAGCCTCCCTTGCTAGCAGCAGACCCATTGAGTCTGTGGGCATGTTTTTGTGGATCTTGGCCATTTGGAACTAGGTTTTAAAGGGTTTTTGAGTATTAAGCTCAAAGGCTGCTTGGAAAGAAGGTGAGTACCTCTACATTTTAATTTTAAAGCATGGGAAATGTGTGTATGCTTGGATGTATGTGTGTGAGGGCCCTTATCCCAATCACAGCTGGATCTTGCTTCCTCTGTGCATTTCCTAACCGCAGAAAGACCCAACAGTCTGGAGAGCATGTGTGGGTGGGGTGGGGGGAGGAAGTGTGTGTGTGGGGAGGGATTCCACCCGGAAAACAGTCTGATTTCACTTCTTTGAGTGACCTCTAGCTGCACCTCTGCCTACCGCTAGCTCCACCGAGCCGTGACCGGTAGAATAGAGAAAGCAAGAGGGGGGTCGCCAAACGTGGGACTTTGTGTTTAAAGGAAATGGAAGCCAAGCGAACATTGAGCAAAAGTGAAAAGGGCAATAAAAGGAAATAAGGAAATCTCCGGTGTATTTCAAGAGAGCAACCCTGGTATATGTGTATAGACAGGGAGGTGCTAGTACTAGCTGTAGGGGCAGCCAGATCCCTTTTTGATCCGAAAACCTAGATGAATTCCCTAACTAGGAAGGTGGCCCGTACTTCGTGAGGGAATTGAAGTCCTTCCCAGATTTTTTTTTCCTGAAAACTGGAGGAGGTTAAGGGTAGCCCGGCTGAGCCAAAGTGAACCTTACATTTCAAGGATCATGGGAAGCTGCAGCTCGCGGGTGACAGGAAATCCCTTGGAAGAGTTGATTGTGGCCAGGCAGATGCCAGTGTTACCTGGCATGAGCAAAAAGGAAAGCCAGGAAATTGTGTAGAAAATGGGCTCTGATAAGAGGTAACACCGGGAGACAAATTTGGCTAAATAAAGATACTTAAAAGAAAAGGGAAATGTATAAATAGGAATGTTGGGGTTTTTGTTTGGTTTGTTTGTTTGTTTGTCTCTTTCTCTGTCTTCTATGCAACCACGTGGTATATTTGTTAAGATTTGTGCCTTCCCTAATTTAACTGAGATTTATGAAGGGAATGATCAATGTGTGTGTAAATCTCAGAGTTCTGTTTTCCTCTCTTTGTCCTTGTTTTATGTGTGTGTGTCTAAGTCTTTGTGCACCCTCAAGGTAATTGTAACTGTAAAATGTATCTGATCCCTAGAGACAAGAATTTTAAATTGTTGGGGGGGTGGGAAAGGTTGAAGCAATGAAAAATGGGGGAGAGATAAAAAAGAGCCTTTGGCCTGTGTTTGTCTGGCCAACAAGAACAGAGTAAAGAGAACTTTTCATTTTATTTCTATTTTTTTTCTCCTTCCTTCTCTGTATCTTAAAGTAACAACCTAAGTTTATTAGGAAATGTTTTAAGTTCATTTAGGGGGGGGGGGGGGGGGGAAATCAGCCTTGCACTCACTGTATGTGTTTAAATGGTTTTACTTGTTCAATTCTTTCCCGAAGTATGTGAATCCAATTTTTTCTTTCTCATCTGTTGTGTCTCCATTTTGTTGAAACTGCATTATCTGTTTAGTAACTGCAATACTGATGTGTTGTTTCTTTTCAAACTGCCTGCAAGATATCTACCTCCCTCATCTCTAATCCTATTACAATGCCTTTCCTGGGAAGATTACCCACAAAAGGGGGGAGGGGACCCTGTTCTAATGTCTTTCAGCCCTGCACAAATGACTCTACAACCTGTGAAAGCAGAGCACATGGATCCATGTGCTGCCTCCAAAGGAGACCTTCCATCTGTTTGAACCAGGAATTGGGTTTGAATCCAGCCTCCACTGAAAGTCATCACAGCAACCAGAGTGGAGCAGACCTTCCCAAGCCTGATGGACCAGCCTTACGACCAAGCATGTCACCCAACAGATAAGAAAGAAATGACCCTGAGATGGACAAGAAAAGACCAAAAGACTTTTCAATCCCCAGAAGACAGCTGGAAAGACTATTGGGGGGGGGGGGATTCATTGTAAGGTTTTTTTCTTGTCTCATTTATATAGTAATCAGTCTAATGTACTCATGTAAGGATTGTATTTGAGAGTGGCTGGCACAGCAAGTTCTGAACACCTTAGATGTCTGTCTGGTGGGAGGGAAATAGTCCAAAATGTTTGCATTGCCTTTATTGTAAAAGTAGCTGCATATACATGCACACACAGAGAGACACACCATTCAGAATTAGACTGTAACTATTCCCTTCACTTACCTACACAAAGCTTCTCCTAGGTTGATTTTTGCTCTGTGGCACTAAAAGCCCAAGGAGTCATATCTCCCTGCTAATTCCATGGGGAAGAGGGCATCCCCCCCCAGGCAATTCCCTCATTTGTAGAGATAGCAGAAAAAGAGATCTCCAAAACCCAAGCCCTGACTGTGACTCACAAAGGATGCTGCCCAGTTGCCCAGTAAAGCAAGATATGTTGCACTGGTGGTCTCATGAGTAGAAGTCCCAGGGCTCATTGTGTGTAATTTAAAAAAAATACTAAAAAAGAAAGAAAGAAAGCCTGGATTGCACATTGACTAACCTCAGTTTGGACTCACAAATCCTGGATGCACTAAAGTAAGAGCTAGGGCAGGTTCAGTAACCAACCCTTGGAAATGGGCAGCCTGTACTTTAAAGGAAAACTATGGCTGTGAAAAATTTTGGGACGTCTACTTGCTTGAAATCTGCCTGGAAGCTCACAGAAAGTGATATCTGACATCTGAAATTAATTGGTATAGAAATTGGATGCTGTAAATTTCTTTCCAGAATTGTTGCCCTGACTGCTAGACCTTCATGGTTGAAAGCTTTTGGGAGCCACTGAAGGAATCCTTTTCTGTTGCCTCTATCAATGCCTTCCCCTTTGCATCAGAACAATTAAAAGTACCCATCAAGTCTCCCTGATCTGATCAATTTTAACCTTTTAACCAAGAACCTGTTTCAAAACTCACATGTTTTGGGGGGGAAAAAACTCGGCACACAGACAACCTAAAAGGCTAGCTATGACCTCTGGCAGCAACCAATCAGGATACTCTTCCTGGGCCCCAGGAAGTTCAAAGCCAGAGAGGACATAAAACCAAGGCACTCTCAGCATCTCGCCCCTTTTTCTGTTTAGGAACTCAAACCATGTGATCCTGTCCACCATTAAACCATCTTTCCAAGCAGTCTCCATGTTTCCAGTGTCTTTTTCCCCACTTGGAGCTGAACCCAGAAGAAAAGGGAAGTAAAATTTCACAGAACCTTTACCTTCTTTGGAGTTCTACCTTTTTTTAGTATACGTGTCTGTTCATCTGTGGAGTTGCATCCCTCCTGAGTATATGTATCATTTTCTGCATAGAATTATCTTGAACAAAACTATGTGTCCTTTATCCCTACTTGTTACTGTTGCTAAAATTTTTGTAACTTTATTTACAAATGTAACAGTGTTGTTACATTTCCTGTATTTTGAACTGACACATAGTACAGTTATATTTCTCTTAAGTCTTTATTCTTTCCTAGGTTGGGGGTGTTCGAAGTTTAGTTTAGTTTTCTTTATTGCCATTTCACATGGCACAATGAAATTAAATGCCGTCTTCAGTGTACATTATAACTATAAAATTAAAAACACAAACATACCTCCTTTACATTTTATATAATTGAAATTGAAAACCCGATATTGCACTATACATAGAATCCAATATGGTTATTGCCCTGGGATAGAAGCTCTTTTTCAGCCTATTTGTCCTTGTTTTTATTATCTTGTACCGTCTGCCAGATTATAATAGTTCAAAAAAAGGGTGCCCAGGATGAGATGGATCTTTAAGAATGTTTTGAACTTTCTTAAGGCAGCAGGAGTTATAAAGCTCTTCCAAAAAGGGGAGAGGGCAACCAATGATCCTCTGGGCAATGACGTTGATCCTCTGGACTGCTGTCCTAACTGCCACTGTGCAATTGGCAAACCATATACAGATGCAGTAAATTAAAATACTCTATGGTGCAGCGGTAGAAGACCACCAGCAGTTTTTCATTCAGTTGTTTCCTGAAAAGTCTCAGGTAATATAATCTCTGCTGGGCCCTTTGACCAATGCTGCAATGTGAGTGTCCCAGGTCAGGTCCTCTTTTATGATAACACCCAGAAACTTAAAACTGGCCACTTGCTCCACTCGGTCTCCATTGATAAGCAAGGGCTGGATGTCTGATCTATTCCTTCTATAGTCCACTATAAGCTCCTTGGTCTTATTTTTGTTAAGGTCCAAGTTATTGTTTCCACACTACAAAAGCAACCATTCCACCTCATCTCGATAAGCAGACCCATCCCTTCCAGAAATCAGTCCCACCACTGTTGTATCATCTGCAAATTTAGTAATAGTATTACTAGCGTGAGGGGAAATGCAGTCATTCACATAAAGAGTATAGAGTAGGGAACTCAACACGCAACACTGGTGTACCAATGTTAAGAATAAGGGCTGAAGAGATATGATTACCTAATCTGACCCTCTGAGACCAGCCAGACAGTAAATCCATATTCCAAAGGCAGATTTAATAAGAAAGCCCACGATCCATAAGTTTAGACATTAGTCTATATTTGGAATTATTGTGCTAAAATCTACAAAAAGCATCCTCACATAGCTCCCCTGTTCCAAATAAGTCAGAGCAGTGTGAAGAGTGATGGCTATAGCATCCTCTGTAGATCTATTTCTTCTGTGTGCAAATTGGTGTTTATCAAATGTATGCAGAAGACCAGAAATGATGTACGACAGACCAATTTCTCAAAGAAATGTCCATCTGGGTTCAGTTCCAAGTGGGGAGAAAGACACTGGAAACATGGAGGCTGTTTGGAAAGATGGTTTAATGGTGAACAGGACCACATGGGTTTTTTGGGTCCTGGGCAAAAATGAGCATATGGGTGAGAGAGAAAGAGCTTTATACCCTCTCTTGGGCCCCGCCTTGGAGTTTCCTGTTCCTGTGTAAGAAATGTACTGTGGTTGTCAGACTCCCATCAGGCCATGCAGGGCTAACTTTGTAGGTTGTCTTGAGTCCCAGGTTGGTTGAATCTTGCTGGGTGATGATGTAATGAAGATGGTTTTGGGCAATTCCTATTATGGCTGAAGGTTAATCCTACCTTTGTTGGATCTTGGGTGAGGGTATTTGCTTATGAATAGACCCAGCCAACTCTATCTCTTCAGTGCTGACATCTGCTATGGGGTCTATAAGAGTGAGTCTCCTTCCTGCCTAAAAAAATGTGTTTCCATTTCTCATCCAGTGAAATATAATATTCTGCCTTTTTAATATTTCCTAGAATATTTCATTCTTCTGGGAGATCGGTGGGTGCTAACTTTCTTACAATTCCCCCCTTTTTGCCAAAATATGTGGGTGGAACACTCACGTTATTGGCAAAAAATTAAAAATTGATCAGATCAGGGAGACTTTAAAAAAAAATTAAAAACCTCTTGTTAAAAAAAAATTGGACACGGTGGCACTGTCTTGGCAATATCTTCACCATACAAAATGTAACACAAATCTCTTATGTATTGAATATACAGTGGGGCAAAAAAGTATTTAGTCAGCCACCAATTGTGCAAGTTCTCCCACTTAAAAAGATGAGAGAGGCCTGTAATTGACATCATAGGTAGACCTCAATTATGAGAGACAAAATGAGAAAACAAATCCAGACAATCACATTGTCTGATTTGGAAAGCATTTATTTGCAAATTATGGTGGAAAATAAATATTTGGTCAATATCAAAAGTTCATCTCAATACTTTGTTATATGTCCTTTGTTGGCAATGACAGAGGTCAAACATTTTCTGTAAGTCTTCACAAGGTTGGCACACACTGTTGCTGGTATGTTGGCCCATTCCTCCATGCAGATCTCTAGAGCAGTGATGTTTTGGGGCTGTCGCTGGGCAACATGGACTTTCAACTCCCTCCAAAGGTTTTCTATGGGGTTGAGATCTGGAGACTGGCTAGGCCACTCCAGGACCTTGAAATGCTTCTTACGAAGCCACTCCTTCGTTGCCCGGGCGGTGTGTTTGGGATCATTGTCATGCTGAAGGACCCAGACACGTTTCATCTTCAATGCTCTTGCTGATGGAAGGAGGTTTGCACTCAAAATCTCATGATACATGGCCCCATTCATTCTTTCCTGTACACGGATCAGTCGTCCTGGTCCCTTTGCAGAGAAACAGCCCCAAAGCATGATGTTGCCACCCCCATGCTTCACAGTAGGTATGGTGTTCTTTGGATGCAACTCAGAATTCTCTCTCCTCCAAACATGGCGAGTTGTGTTTCTACCAAACAGTTCTACTTTGGTTTCATCTGACCATATGGCATTCTCCCTATCCTCTTCTGGATCATCCAGATGCTCTCTAGCAAACTTCAGACAGGCCCGGACATGCACTGGCTTAAGCAGGGGGACACATCTGGTTCTGGGATTTTTGCTCACTGTTCTTGTGATCATTTTGACCCCACAGGGTGAGATCTTTCGTGGAGCCCTGGATCGAGGGAGATTATCAGTGGTCTTGTATGTCTTCCATTTTCTAATTATTGCTCCCACAGTTGATTTCTTCATACCAAGCTGCTTGCCTATTGCAGATTCAGTCTTCCCAGCCTGGTGCAGGTCTACAATTTTGTTTCTGGTGTCCTTCGACAGCTCTTTGGTCTTCACCATAGTGGAGTTTGAAGTGTGACTGTTTGAGGTTGTGGACAGGTGTCTTTTATACTGATAACAAGTTCAAACAAGTGCCATTAATACAGGTAATGAGTGGAGGACAGAGGAGCCTCTTAAAGAAGAAGTTACAGGTCTGTGAGAGCCAGAAATCTTGCTTGTTTGTAGGTGACCAAATACTTATTTTCCACCATAATTTGCAAATACATTCTTTCCAATTCAGGCAATGTGATTGTCTGGATTTGTTTTCTCATTTTGTCTCTCATAGTTGAGGTCTACCTATGATGTCAATTACAGGCCTCTCTCATCTTTTTAAGTGGGAGAACTTGCACAATTGGTGGCTGACTAAATACTTTGCCGCACTGTACATTACTACTTACTAATTATATACACATATTTAACCTCTTATACACGCTTACAATTACATAATATATTATATATGTTGCCTCTTGTTTCAATCTATGCATCCTTGTTCTTATCCATTCTGACTTCCATTCCTTAAGTCTAACCATTGATAAAATCTATTCCAAATCTTATAGTATTCTGTCTCTCCTTTATTTTACAGTTCTAGCATCAGTCTATCACATTCTGCATAGTCAAGTATTTTTTTTATTAATTCCCTTTCCTTAGATATGTTTCTACTCTTCCATTGTTGGGCATAAACTATTCTCGCAGCTGTTATGATATGCAGTATTAAATATGTTAACCCTTTACTTAGTTCTTCTTTAATAATTCCTAATAGGAATAGTTCTAGTTTGATTTCCAATCTCTGTCTGGTCATTAATTCCAACCACATTGAAATCCTTTGCCAGCATTCTTTTGCTTTTCTTATTCAGATTATCAAAATACTTTCTCTCCAATTTTATAGGTATATTTTGGAATAGGAAAAGTAATTTTGGCAGAACACTCATTTTGATTGTCGCTATTCTACCCATAAAGGAGAGTTGAATGGTTTTCCATCTTTCCAAGTCTGCCTTTATCTGATTTAATAATTTAATATAATTGTCCTCCTTAATCGATATGCACCTTGCTGTCAAATAGATCCCTAGATACTTCACCTTTTTTGCTAATTGAATATTTATTCCCTTGGTCAAATCATCTTTCTGTTTGTTAGTCATATTCTTAGCTATCATTTTAGCTTTCTCCTTATTTACTTTTAGTCCCGCTTACTTCTCCGTATTCCTCCAGTGCCTCCATGAGCCTCAAACCCAGTTACAATGGTTCCTCTAGAATGAAAACTAAATTGTCCGCAAAAGCTTGCAATTTATAACTTTCTCCTTTAATTTCCAATATTTAATCTGTGTGTCTTTTCTTATTATTCCTGTTAGTACTTCCAAAATCAATATAAATAATGGGGATAGTGAACACCCTTGTCTTGTGCCTTTCTGGATTTTAAGATTTTGTGTCGCCTCTCCATTCACTATTACTCTGGCCTCCTGTTTGGAATATATTGCCATGAACATTTTAAAATTTATCACCAAAATCCATATATCGTAGTTATTGCAGCATAAAATTCCATTTGACATGGAATTCCATTTCCATTGAAGGCTTTTTGGGCATCTAGGAATATAAATACCGCTTGCGTCTCGCTATGTATTTCGTAATATTCTAGCATATCAAGTATTCTCATATTGTTCCTAATTTGTCTTTTTGGCAGAAAGCCATTTTGATCCACATGTATAAACTCATTTAAAAACCTTTTCAGTCTTACAACTATTATTGACATAAATATTTTATAATCTGTATTTGTCAGTTGTGCCTCCTTTCAGTACTCAAGAAAGAAAAACCCCAACTCCATTTTCATAGAGAAAGGTACTTTTACTGAGTATGAATGCAACCAAAGAAAAGCAAGGTCTGAGGCAATAGACGCAAAAATTACATATAGAAAGCATCCCTAAAACCCTTCCCCCAACCGTCCAGTCAGGATTATCCAATCCACATTCCCCCCCAGGGGTCATGTGGGGTGCAGCGTCCAATGGTGCCATCCTCCTGGTATGCCACAACGGTTGACCTTGAGTAGTTATCAACTTCAAAGAAAACGCTGAAGAAAACTTTCTCTTCTCCACCAGCTCACTTCCCCCCTCCCAGACATTCAACAGCTCCCCCTCCCCTCATTACAATGGCAACCAAGCAAGCAAGCAATGAAAAAGCGGAGTCTGACATTCAGCCCTCCTGCAGAAGAGACATTCCTACAAGAAAAACAGAATAAGGGAAAATAGATAATTACAGAACCAGGAACATGACTATAGCACCAAGATTAAGTTTTATCAGGATATTTGGAATAAAATAATTGCAGCTGTTTTGGAGCCCGAACATCTCACTTATTTACCCATTCAGCCTGAGCTAATGGGAAATGTTTCCAAGCCACCCAGTACTGCACCTTACCGCGATGTTTCCTGGAATCCAATATTTCTTTGATTTCAAAATGCTGTTCCCCTTCAATGAGTATGGGGACAGAGGAGGTTCTTGGTTTGAACGCTCTGCTTTCAGCAGGCTGACATGAAACACTGGATGAATCCTTCGCAAGGTTATGGTAATTGCACCATAACTGGGTTAACTATGCAGACGATAGGAAAAGGACCCATGTATTTGGGCCCACGTTTTTTCGACTTTTGGGTAGTTTGCAAGTACTTGGTGGAAAGGACAACCTTATCTCCTACCTTATAATCCCAACCCTGAAATCTTTATCATCTTGGACTTTATGAGCTTGGTGAGCCTCGTCCAGGACCTTACGTGTTACTGACCAAGTACCACGTAGCTGTTCAATCCATTCAGCCAAAGAAGGTATCTTCTTTGGTTTCGCCCCAGGCGCCTGATGGATCCTGAAAGATTCCTGATGGAGCTTAGGACATTTCCCACATCCCTATCCCGCGATTCGCCAGAGGCCCTGGTGGATGCCTGGGAACATGCTGCCGCCGGGGCATTGGATCGAATCACCCCCTTGCGGCCTCTCCTTCGACAGGGATCCCAGGCAGCTCCATGGTTTACCGCGGAGCTCAGGGAGATGAAGCGTCGGAAGAAATGCCGAGAGGGCTGTTGGAGGTCTTCCCACTTCAAGTCTGATCAAACACAGTTAAGAACCTATATTAGATTCTATCTTGTGGCGATGGAAGCGACGAAGTGAGATTACTTCGCCGCTCTCATTGCGTCTGCAGAGAATTGGCCAGCAGCCTTGTTCCGAGTCACCCGCTCCCTTCTTAATCAGGGAATGAGGGAGGACCCCTTGCAGGGCAGTGCTGAGGATTTTGCTCAATTCCTGCAAGACAAAATTGCTCAGATCCGGATGGGTTTAGACTGACTGGACAGGGTCTGATGAGGAGACGGGAACAAGTCTTGAAGGTAACATCTGGGTTGACTTTGACCCTGTATCCGTAGATGAAGTGGACAGGATTGTGGGTAGATTGGGGGCCTCCACATGTTTGTTGGATCCATGTCCCTCCTGGCTTGTTGCGGCGACCAGAGACTAGAGACTGGATCCAGGCGATTGTCAATGCTTCGTTGAGGGATGCGGTCTTCCCCACCACCCTTAAGGAGGCGGTGGTTCGACCCCTCCTCAAGAAGCCTGCCCTCGATCCAGCCTCCTTGAACAACTTTCGTCCTGTCTCCAACCTTCACTTTATAGCGAAGGTTGTTGAGTCCGTGGTGGCTTACCAACTTTCACAATTCCTGGAGGAAACGGATTACCTAGACCCGTACCAATTGGGCTTCAGGTGTGGACACAGCACAGAAACGGCATTGGTCGCTCTGGTGAATGATCTCTGGCGGGCCTGGGATGGGGGTTATTCATCGTAGTCCTACTTGACTTCTCAGTGGCTTTTGATACCATCAACCATGGTATCCTACTGTGACGACTCAGGGGGTTGGGGTTGGGGGAGCACTGTTTTGCAGTGGTTCTCCCCCTACCTCTCGGGTCATACACAGTTTGTCTGGGCGGGAGGTCAGAGATCCTCCCTGAAACCCCTTACGTGTGGGGTGCCTCAGGGGTCGGTTCTCTCCCCCTTGCTCTTTAACATCTATATGAAGCCGCTGGGTGAGTTCATTCGCAGCTTTGGGGTGAGGTGTCATCAATATGCTGATGATACCCAGCTTTACATCTCCACCCCGGACCAACCCGGAGATGCCCTTTCCATGATGTCCCGATGCCTGGAGGCGGTGCGGGTCTGGATAGGTAGGCTCAGACTCAACCCTTCCAAGATGGAGTAGCTGTGGTTGCCGGCATCTCATGATCTAGTGGCCCCATCACTCTTGATGGAAGGGGAGTCGCTTACTCTCTCTGAAAGGCTGCGTCATCTAGGGATCCTCCTGGATTCGCGGCTGTCTTTAGTAGACCATCTGACAGCCATGACCAGGAGGGCTTTTGCACAGGTTCGTCTGGTGCACCAGTTACGTCCTTTCCTAGACAGGGATGCCCTCCGCACAGTCACCCAAGCTCTCGTCATCTCTTGTTTGGACTACTGCCCTTGGGGTGTACCCAAAGGCTGCAGCTGATCAAGAATGCGGCCACGCAGGTTGTTACAGGAGCCTCCCAGTACTCCCGTGCAACACCTCTCCTGCACAAGCTGCACTGGTTACCGGTGGTCCTTAGGATTCACTTCAAGGTGCTGGTACTCACCTATAAAGCCCTACATGGCATGGGCCCAGGGTATTTACAGAACCACCTTCTGCCTGCCTCCCACCTCCCTGTGCACTCACATAGGACTGCCCTCCTCCGGGTGCCATCGACCAGACAATATTGGCTGGTGGCACCCAGGATAAGGGCGTTCTCTGTGGGCACACCGACCCTCTGGAATGGTTACCCATGGAGCTCCGGACAGCCCCTGACCTCTGCTCTTTCTGCCGAGAGCTGAAGACATGGCTTTTTCAACAAATTTGCTGATCTGATGGGTGGTTTTTAATTGAATGCATTTTAAATTGATTGTTTGTGTAGTTTTTACTGTTTTTATTGTCTTGTTTTCTGTAAGCTGCCCCGAGTTCCTCGGGAGAAGGGCGGCATATAAGTATAATAAAATAAATAAATAAAATAAATATCTGTGGGTTCTCCAGGTAACTTTGGGATGGGCACAAAATCTGGGCCGGAGGCTACCTTAAAAGGGGGGGGGGACCCAGTACTGCTGTGTATAGAGTTATAGGCGACCTCTGCAAACGGCAGCAAGTCTGCTCAGTTATCTTGCTGATAGTTTATGTAACATCTAAGGTATTGTTCTAACACCGAGTTAGTTCTCTCACAAGCCCCATTGGTCTGAGGGTGGTGGGCAGAGCTTGACCCCTGGGCAGAGCCTAACAACCCTAGGAACTCTTTCCAAAAGTGGGAGGTGAACTGGACCCCTCTGTCCAAAATTATTCGCTCTGGAGCCTCGTGTAATCTGTACACATGTTAGAAAAACAAAATTGCAAGAGTTTTAACCGAAGGAATCTTGGGACATGGGATAAAATGCACTTGTTTAGAAAACAAATCAGTAACCACCCAAATGACTGTATCCACTTTCGGGCAAATCAACAATAAAATCCATAGAGATTTCCTTCCATGGGGTTCCTGGCCTGGCAACACTCTGAAGCAGCCCACATGGTTTCCCAGGAGGCCTCTTTGCTGAAGCACATATGGGGCAGCTCGCCACGTATGCTTCTATTTCTTTCTTCAGTGCTGGCCACCAGAATTGTTGTTTAACTAAGTGTAATGTCTTCACGAAACCAAAATGCCCAGCAATTTTAGCATCATGGGCGTATTGTAATACTGTCCCTCTCAGGCTGGCGGGGACATACAGTTTAACTCCCACCCAGGCGAAGCCTTCTTGAAGTGTACACTCATTGGAGTGGGCTAAAAACCACTGGTCAGTTTTTAGTGCTTCTTTCAACTGCTTGCTCAAGTTGCCAGACAAGGTTGGATTTACTTTTGCCTGGGCTCTGGTAACCACTGATTCCGCCAGCTGTTTTGAGGGGATAACCAGACAAATAACTTCCTCTCTAATGCTATTGTATTGAGGCAGTCTTGAAAGGGCATCTGCCATAAAGTTCTTCCCTCCAGGAAGGTAGCGCAGGGAAAAATTAAATCGCTTAAAGTGTTGAGCCCAGCGGACTTGCTTAGGCGACAGTTTTCGTGGCATTTTCGAAGCCTCTAAGTTTTTGTGATCAGTCCACACCTCAAAAGGGTACTTTGCCCCTTCAAGGAAATACCTCCACGTTAACAGCACCCAACAAACACCAAAAGCCTCCTCCCATATGGCCCACTTCGTCTCGGTCTCCAATAATTTCTGAGAGGTATAGGCATAGGGTTGCAACTTTCCCTCTGCATTTGTTTGGAGTAACACCGCCCCAACGGCTACATCGCTGGCATCAGCCTGAACAACAAACAGGGCTTCCATGTTGGGATGCTTAAGGACTGGTTCAGCAGCAAACAGTTGTTTCAGTTTCTCAAAAGCTGCCTGACAGTCCATAGTCTATTCAAGAGGCCAGGAGGGTTTTGGCCTCCTCTCATTTTGTTTTCAGAAGATTAGTAATCAGTAAGGCAATTTTTTCGAACGAGGGGATGAACTGTCGATAGAAATTAACAAACCCCAGGAAACTTTGTAGTTGTTTGCGGGTGTGTGGGGGAGCCCATTCCAACATGGTCTGGACCTTCTCTACATCCATTTCTTATGTGAAATGCGGTACCCCAGATAGTCAATTTTAGTCTGGTGGAATTCTCATTTTGATAGCTTAGCATACAGTTCAGCAGCTCTAAGTTTTTTCAGGACAGCCCTCACCAGTTTTACATGGTCGTCCATGGTCTCGGTGTAAATAAGAATGTCATCAAGGTAGACCAACACCCCCTTATACAGGTGTTTGTGCAGTACTTCATTAATCAGTTGCATGAACACAGCAGGGGCTCCTTGGAGACCGAAAGGGAGCACCCGAAATTAGAAACATCCCAGCGGGCAGTTGAAAGCTGCCCATTCATGACCTTCCTTAATCTGAATTCTATAATATGCCTCCCGCAAGTCCAACTTAGTAAAAAAATTTCCTTTGCCCAGATGGGCTAGCATGTCCTTCATGAGGGGCAGGGGGCAGATGTTTTCTATGCAGATTGCATTGAGGTTTCGATAGTCAACCAGCAGGCGATAAGACCCATCCTTCTTCTCCCGGAATAGTACCGGGGCAGCTACCCGCAGCCTAGCTGGTTGGATGAAGCTGCGTTTTAGGTTTTTATCAATAAAGTCTCGCAGTTCCCCCAACTCCCGGGGGGTCATGGGGTAGATTTTTGGTTTAGGGAGTTTTACCCCAGGAACGATTTCTATGCTACAGTCTGTAGGGCCGGTGGGGGGGGCAGCACATCTGACGCCTTTTCACTGAACATCTGGAGGTCCCGGTACTCTTTTGGGATCTTTTCTTCCCTCACGATGTGGTCCATTGCAGTCGCTGCCCCCTTGCTCGCCACTTTGGCCATGCAATAGGGGTCCTCCCCTCTCTTCCCTTGTTGATTGAAGCAGATGTGCAACACGCCTGTTTTCCAATTTATACGCAGGTTCCATTTTCGGAGCCAGGGCAACCCAAGTAGAAGGGGCCGTTCCATGCCCAGGGCCACAATAAAACTCAGAGTCTCTAGGTAATTCCCCCAACCTCATCTTGATTGGTTCAGTTACAAAATGGGCTGGGCCACCTCATCCGTCTAGCTGACAGAATGCGATGGGCCTTTTCATTGTTTTTAGTCTTAGCCCCATCTGTTCCACAATGTCTGGGCTGATGACACACCTGGTGCATCCCGAATCTAGAAGGGCTAGCATCTGCCCATGGGCCCCGGTGGATGGTACGTTTAGTTTGCCTGGGATGGTCATGGGTCTCCCATTCTGACTTACCAGGAGGTCCTCGTCGGAATCGGTTTTGGTTTTGGTTTCACTGTCGTCTGCAATGGTCAGAGTTCCTAACTCACCCTGTTTCAGGGGAGTGAACTCAACGACTTCTACCCCTTTTAGGGCAGCTTCGTGGGCTTTCGCGGGTGCTTTATCAGCTCTCTTCCCTCCAGAAGGGGTCGCCTTGGGTCCAGGCTTAGAGAAACACTCAGCAGCTTGGTGCCCTTCCTTCCCACATCTGAAACACGCAGAGGACTTCGGCTTGGAGCCTGCAGTCCCACTGCAGCCTTTGGCACCCCCTTATGGAATGAGGAGGATTGTTGATTCCAGGTATGGCCACCGCAGAAACGATTTCTGGCCAAGTCAATCTCCATGTCCGCGGCCAACACGTACCAACTCTGCAGGTCCCTAGCGGCCCCTCGGGAGCAGCAATCCTTGTAGACATCCTCATTTAGCCCATCTTTATAGCTCTCCAGCAGGACTACTTCTGACCACCCTCTCATGTAGGGTGCCAACTCGCGGAACTCCTGGGTGTACTCTGCCACCGATCTCCGCCCCTGGTGAATGGACTTCATTCTAATTCTCGCCCTTCACTTGGCTAATGGGTCCTCAAAACACGTTCTGAGGGCTGCCATGAATAGGTCATAATTCCTCATCAGGGGAAATCTTCATTATGGAGACCATCCACTCAACTGCCACCCCCTCCAGGGCCTTGGTAATGCACCTCACGCGTGCGGCATCTGAGGGGAAATCCTCCCCCCAGTCATGCATGTGGTTCCACATTTGGTTTAAAAAGAATCACAGTCCTTTTGGAACTCCCCCGTATCTTACTGATAGTAAGGGAATTTTGGGCTTGCTTCGCCTCCGTGGCAGGGGCTGTCCAGCAGGGGGGCCCTGGGCTGCAGCAGCTGCTTGAGTTCCGGAGGCCTGAGCTGTCTCTTCCCAGGCTTAGGCTCTCTCTTCCACACAAGCATCAGCCTCTGTTTCACCCCCGGGGCATTCATCCTCCCTCCTGGCTGGCAATCCATACCTTTCATGGGCTTTACGACTCTCCTCAGCCTCTCTCAGTAATTGCAGAGCATGGGTGACCAGAAGATTTTCTTTCTGCTCTTGTTGCCAGGCAGCATCTCCGCCTCGGCTTCTGGCAGTTGTTACTCCTTGGGGGGGTCTTCTCCAGCTCTGGTAACCTCCCCATGCCCAGTGACCATTTGGCTCTCTCCAGCTTCTCCTCCAGCTGTAAATTAGCCATCCAGTCCGAAGGCTTCCAGCCGGGATATAATGAGGGAGTCGCTGAGCCAGCCGCTCCCATCTGTTCCTGGTCACTGTCTTGATCAGACATTGTTTGCTCAGCCCCCACGGTAGCTTTCCGGGATGGCTGTTAATTGCAGACCTTGCTTAATGTCAGGTGTGCCTCCTTTCAGTACTCGAGAAAGAAAAACCCCGACTCCATTTTCATAGAGAAAGGTACTTTTACTGAGTATGAACTGAATGCAACCAAAGAAAAGCAAGGTCTGAGGCAATAGACGCAAAAATTAGAAATATAGAAAGCATCCCTAAAACCCTTCCACCAACCGTTCAGTCAGGATTATCCAATCCACATTCCCCCCAGGGGTCATGTGAGGTGCAGCGTCCAATGGTGCCATCCTCCTGGTATGCCATGACAGTTGACCTTGAGTACTTATCAGCTTCAAAGAAAACGCTGAAGAAAACTTTCTCTTCTTCACCAGCTCACTTCCCCCCTCCCAGACATTCAAACAGCTCCCCCCGTTACAATGGCAGCCGAGCAAGCAAGCAATGAAAAAGCAGAGGCTGAAAGTACCGTATATACCCGAATATAAGCCGAGATTTTCAGGCTGAAAAAGCCCCCCTCAGCTTATATTCGAGTCACCAAAAAAAATGCCTTTTTAAAAGAAAACAAATGAGTAGACCCGTGTCTACAAAAATAGAAAAAACAGCCCTTTCAGCTTCAGTATAGGTTAATTACTGTAAGTTGATTTGAACAGCCTCCCGACTCTCAGTTGATTTGCTCTCAACTGTTTTGCTAGCTGCAAAGAGGTGCAGATTTTTTTTCCCCCCAAGCCATGCTGAAACGCAAAACTGAAAGTAAAGCAGGGTCTTTGCTGCAACGTGACAAAATGAGGCAGAGAGAGATTTCTTTTGCTTTTTCCTCACCAAAAAAGACAGGTGGAAAACTGCAAACAATGGGAAATTTAGGGCAAAAGAGGAGGTTCAAGATTTTAAAACACAAAAGAAAAAAAAGCTCTATTTAACTAGGGAATTGTAATAATTGAGATATAATTAATTGTATATTGTGTTGAAAGCAGAAATGGTTAAGTTGTAGTTTGGAAGAATATATGGGGGAAATTATTTGTTTTATTATTATTGGTAAATATAATTACCGGTAATTGATTTGTAAGAAATTGGATTGCATGGAAATAATTGGAATATTCATGTTCATATTGATTAATATACAAAAAAGATAGTTATATAATTAATTGATTTATATTAAAATGTTGAATTTGTATTGAACAACTGTAATATTACATAATTAACCAATGTGAGGATGGATATAAAAATAGATGACAATGGGAAGGGGTATAATATAGAATAAAAGTGAAAAATTGAATTTGATTAAGATTAGAGATGAGGATGAAGGGTAATATTGGTTTTTTAAAAAAATAGATGAGGAATAAATATGGCAAAAAGGAAATATAGAAATTGTAAATTTAAGTGAAATGACTAAATACTGTTTACATTTGTGAACCGGCCAAATACACTGTTTAAAGAAAATACATTGTATGTTTGTATGTGTGTTTCTAATTATTGCTATTTATTCATATTTGTTCTCTTTTATTCTTTAAAGTTTAACAATTCATTCTTTATCTTGATATCTTTATATTTGTTTGGGGTTGGTTTTCTTCCCTTTCATCTTTTTTATTGTACAGCAATCTTTCTCCTCAAACCTACCACCTCTCTCTTTGAGAAACGGGGGAGAATGAGAGAGAATGTGGGGGAGAGAGAAAGAGGGGGAGAGAGAAAGAATGAGAAAGAGAGGGGGAGAAAGAAATGGTGATAAGATAGGGCAAAAACATAAAATGTGAGGACAGTCGTAAGTTCGAGGACTGGTCACAAGTGCGAAGACCAGTCAAAAATTACTTTTTCAGCCCTCTGAGTAGTCTATATGCACAAAAGGACTACCCAGAGGGCTGAAAAAAGTGATTTCTGACAGGTCCTCGCACTTTTGACCGGTCTTCGCACTTATGACTGGTCATCATTTATGCCCATTGTAGCATTCTTAACAACCGTGTCACTCATTTCACAACTGCTTCTCTTCACCATGGTGACAAGATAGGGCAAAAACATAAAATGTGAGGACAGTCGTAAGTTCGAGGACTGGTCACAAGTGCGAAGACCAGTCAAAAATTACTTTTTCAGCCCTCTGAGTAGTCTATATGCACAAAAGGACTACCCAGAGGGCTGAAAAAAGTGATTTCTGACAGGTCCTCGCACTTTTGACCAGTCTTTTTTTATTTTGAAATTTACCAGTAGCCGCTGCATTTCCCACCCCCGGCTTATACTCGAGTCAATAAGTTTTCCCAGTTTTTTGTGGTAAAATTGGGGGCCTCGGCTTATATTCAGGTCGGCTTATACTCGAGTATATAGGTATTCAACAATGAGATAGGCCTATAGTTTTTAATTAAAGTTAAATTAAACTTTAAATTTAATTTAAACATTAAATCAGTGTTTTCTTTCAGAATCAATGTAATATTTGTTTCTACCCATGATAGTGGAATCTTTGCATCATTTAACACTGCATTGTATATCTCAAGCAACACTTGACAAAACGTGTCTTTTTTTTTTGTAATTTTTTTTTATTTTTTTCCAACATAAACATAATTTTTTTTTTTTTTCAGGAACGAAGTCTTGGTCCAGTCACAAATGGGTACACTAATTTAACAAATGAGAACAAACAATTTTAACATAAATTTCAACATCTTAATAAATCTTTCTATTATCTCATCATACATCCTAATCTCCTAAAGCAGAGCTCATTTTTATATTCAATTATAAATTCAATTATAAATCAAAATTCAATACCACTTTATCTATTTTTTTATCCCTTGCTCCTTTTAGCATCAACATTAAACACAAAGACAATCTATTCTATTAATCTATATATTTACCTTACAATTTTATCACCAAAATCTTAATTTCCAAATGTATACAACTCAATTTTTATTTCAATTTATTAATCAAAATTTCTTTCTATTTTTCTCATTTTCTAAATCCAATTCATCCTATCATGTTCTTAAACTTTTGCACAGAGATCTCAGAATTTACTATTTCATTTTAATTATCACCTAACATTTTCTTTTTCACCCCTTATTAATAATTATTCTTCAGTATATTCTCCTCATTCTCCTCCATTACTCCACCTATTATTTGGCTGATTTCCAGCATAGCATATTTTGGCTAAGTTTTCAACATATTCTCCTCCATAACTCCCCCTTTTATTTGGCTGATTACCAGCATTTTCCATTGTTTTGGCTGATTTCTCAGCATATTCTCCTCCATTAACTCCAACTTCTACTCTGCTAACTTATTAAAAATTTCTTGGGCTTCCGGTGGGACTGCGACATTGCCGGATGCTTCTTTTGAAGCGCCAGCCCAGGGCTTCGTAGAACTGCAAGAACAGCGACCATCGGCTGTCTTGCGGTTTGAAAACTTTCCCCCTGGTATGAGGGGGGAAAGTGAGTAGACGGGTGGGGTAGAGCTCCCTGAAAGTGCCAGATTTTACCCATAATCTGGCGCTTGAAGATGAGAGCTCCCCGCTAAGCCTGTCAGTACTCCGGACCCTGGATGCCTCTGCTTTGCAGAGCTAGATGTCATTACCATCCCAGTACCAACTTTAAACAGATATTTTTTGAATCAAGCTGGTGGAGCACAAGCAGTATGAATCAAACAGCAAGTATTTTTTTTTCCTTTTAACTCCAAAGATTTATTTTCTTTAAAAGATTCTTCCTAAGCTGAAAGTGAAAGCAAGATGGCGTTTGAGTTTTAACGGGGCGTGAAGAAGTGAAAGCTAAAAGTAATTATTGACAAGCCCCTGTTTGAAACGTAAAACTCCTTTTTGAAAAGTGGATGTAATAAGAAAGGAATAATAATAATTGAAGCAGCAATACAAATTACAAATTGTAAAGGATTCCCTTTTTTTTCTTCTTGAAACTCTTTTTTTTCCTTTTTTTTCTGTCCTTCTGGAAGGGAAGGAAGAAGGGGGGCAAGATGGCTGGGCTTCTTGAAAGTAAAGGAGGGTTATTTAACCCTCAATGGTCTGAATTTGAGGAAGCTTTGAGTTCAATTACCTCTGCTTTATTGAAAAGAATTGATACTATATTTCAAGCTTCTCAAGCTGGATACAATGAAATACATGGAAATACTGAGTTGCAATCTAGCAGTGGGGGATTGAATGAAGAGTTGGGAGATGCAAAAAAACAACAACAGATTATAGCAGATTTTACTGAGGAGAGAAAGATGAATGTTGTGCAAAATAAGGAGCAAGAAGTGTTGGAAGTTGATGACATTTTGGTTTCACGAATTTTTTTTTATAAAACTCAATCTGCACTTAAAGAGTTGTTTCCAGAAGAAGCTACATTTCTGCAAAAATTTTATAATATGCAATCCCAAAAACCGCAAAATTTTACTGGAGCTAAAAAAGGCAGAGGGATTAAAGTTAAGAAGAAAGTTCGTAAAAAGGAAAAGAAAAAAGACTGGAGAAATGGAAAATAACCCTGCTTGATGAGATGATGGTCCTTAAAAAGTATTGTTTAACTGTTTAAAGATTTTGAATTTTTTGGAAAAAGAAAAAAAAACAGACAGCAGTTTAATGCCAGTTAACTAAGCGATGAGCGACGATGAGGAGGCAACCTACAGCTGTATTGGAATATTTGAGAAGAATAAACAGATCACAGCAATGCTGGTGTATTGGGTTGTGAAATATGCCCTGACTTGAATGATTTGGATTATTTTATTAAGGACTGCAACAAATTTGGACTTAATTGCAATCGCAGAAGTTCTACTGAATATAGCAAATTGAAGTTTCCTGCTTGATGGTAATGAATACAAGGCAAAAGGACTATGGACCTAGGGCAATTGCAGTTGATCTGGTGGTTTCCCTAATATGTCTGACAAATTTATTAATCTAATTTTTGACTGGATTTGATGGATATCATTTCAAATATAATTACAATTACAAAGTCACTCGGGGGGCTTTTTTTTTATATACAGAAGCAATTTTTATTTAGGTGGGTAGACGTAAATGAAGATATCTTATATGCTGTTGGAAGATGTGAAGACAAGAAGATTAGCAATTGGTTCAATCTAGTATGAAGAATTTAAAGGATTGATAAAGTTCTTAAATGATGTTCTTAGTTGATTTGTTAATATGTATTGATATAAGAGGTTTGATTATTAATTAAAAAATTATTGTTAATATTATTTCTTATTAAGTGTTTTAATTATAATTGGACCTTGATGGTTTAAAAGTGAAGGACGGAAGAGTTTATATAGTAATTTTTTTTAAAATCGGGGGTTTTTTGAGTGAGGGTTTCCTTTTTTTTTTTTTTTTGGTTGTTGTTGTTGTTGTTTTGTTTTAAATGAAAGAAGTTATAAAATATTTTGTTAAATTGTATAGACCTAATAATTTGTTAAGTAACAATTAGCCAAATTGAGTAATGATAAGTTTGATTAGATAATACTTAATTGTTTTAACTGCTGTAATTATAAATGGAGATAATTTTGTTGAATTAGATGGAATAAGGAGAAAAAAGACTTGCTTTCCTTTTATCTATTTGTTTAATGATCATGATTATAATAAGTGTGAAATGGAGTTTAATTTAGAGAATTTAAGCTGTATTTTATTTTGTACTTGCTCTGGGAAGTCGGGGGAGGTGGTTGGGGAGGGGGGGGAAATGTATGTAAAACTTTTAAAACTTTTTCAATTAAAAAAAAAATTTCTTTTGCCATATGTTGTCTATTAATCCACTGTTTCCAACAGTTCTCTTCCAGGATGTATCCCCATTTATTTCTTAATATTAATCATTTCCAACATGTGTTAAATGCAATCACAATTATAACTTCCATCTGTGTACCTTAGTACAGCATCTAAAATCATTAACAATTGATCATCATTATCATCCACCACTTTATCAAGTTAAAACTAAAACATGTTACAACAAGTTATGCTTTTATGAACATATCACTTTTAGTCACCTTAGCTTCCCATTTCTATTTTTATTATATTTCTATCTTTATTTACCATAAACACTTCTTGTTTTTATTTAAAGCTCATTTAAACCTTGAACCATTTAAACAATTAAACATTCAAACGTTGCATCTAATTTATCTATTTTGCTTCTTCTTTTCCTTATCTGTCCATATGCATTTCAATTCAAAGTCAATACTTCCACACTTAAAACTCTGCATAGCCTTTTTAATTCTATTATAAAGTCTGTTTCCACATTGTCCAAACGTGTCTTGTAGTTCTTTATATATTTCTACTGGCAACCCATCTGGTCCTGGTGTTTTGTTATTCTTTTGTTTTTTATTGTGTCTATTAATTCTGGCGTCCTTATTTCTTCATTTAACATATTTTTTGTTTCTTCTGAAATTTTAGGCAGTGAGGCTTTCCTTAAACATTTTATTGCTTTATCTTCCAAATATCTGTCTACATCATCATACAGTTTCTTTTAATATTCCTGCACTATATTCTTTTTCTGCTCATTCTGATAGCACATCTCTCCTTCCTCATTTTGCAGGTTACTAATCCATCTTTTCTCCTTATGTTGTTTCAGTTTATATACTAACCACCTCCCTGGTTTATTTGCATTCTCAAAGAAGTTTTGGTTAGGTTTTTTTATGTCTCTCGCCAACTCCTCCTTCTCAAGTATATTCAGTTTGTGTTTAATTACCATATTTTTCAGACTATAAGATGCACCGAAGTATAAGACGCACCATAGTTTTTGGGGAGGAAAATAAGAAAAAAAATTCTGCCTACCCGCATCCATCTGGCTAGCATCCTTAGCAAACAGCCTGGAACAGGTATATTAGCCTGATTTAGCACAAGCAGCTGATTGGCGGGTGGATCAGTCTCCCAGAATACCCCCAATCAGCTGTTCCCAGAGATGAACCTTAGCAACAGGTTCATTGATTGTGAGCTCTGCACCTTGCTTTTTCAGCCTCTGAAATCTCTGTTTGAGAGGCTGTTTTTAGTCTCAGAAAGCTCCGTTTGAGAGACTATTCTCAGCCTCAGAAAGCCCCAGAGGTTGGGCAGGGCTACATTCTGTGTATAAGACGCATCCAAATTTTCACTCTCTTTTAGGGGGAAAAGTGTGTCTTATACTCTGAAAAATACGGTAAGTCCATTTGTTGCTTTAGCTCCCTTTTTTTGAGGTTCCCTCTGCAACTCTGCTTCGGCTCTTCTATGTTCTTCTAGGCGTTTCTGTCACTGTTTCTTCTCTTTATTTTTATTCACCATATATGATATAGTGAATCCCCTCCCCTCATGTATGCCTTTGCAGTGTCCCATAGATTTTGCAGGAATGTATCTTGTTTCTTGTTTTCTTTTTTTTTTTAAAGTCCATTTGTTTTTCCATTGTCAGCCTGAATTTTTCCTCTTTTAGAATTGACTTATTTAGGGTCCATCTTATCATTCCAGGGGTAAGATCAGGGAGACTTGATGGATGCTTTTAATTTTTCTGATGCAAAGGGGAAGTCATTGATGGAGGCAGCAGAAAAGGATTCCTTCAGTGGCTCCCAAAAGGAGAGCTTTCAACCATGAAGGTCTAGCAGCCAGGACAAAAATTCTGAAAAGAAATTTACAGTATCAATTTACAATTTTCCTATGCCAATTATTTTCAGATGTATGATGTCACTTTCTGTGAGGTTCCAGTCAAGTTTCAAGTAAGCACAAGTCCCAAAATTCTTCACAGCCATGGTTTTGCTTTAAATTACAGACTGCCCATTTCCAATGGTGGTTTCTTGAACCTTCCCTAGCTCTTACTTTTATGAGGCCAAATTGAGGTTAGCCAGTGTGCAATCCAGGCTTTTTAGTATTTTTAAAATTACACACAATGAGTCTTGGGACTTCTACTAATGAGACCACCGGTGCAACATATCTTGCTTTACTGGGCAACTGGACAGCATCATTTGTGACTCACAATCAGGGTTTCGAGATCTCTTTTCTGCTATCTCTTCAAAGTGAGGGAATTGCCTGAGGGGAATTGTCCATTCCCCCATGGGATTAGCAGGCAGATATGACTGCTTGGGCCTTAATGCCACAGAACAAAAATCAAGCTAGGAGGAGGTAGGTGAAGGGGATAGTTTCAGCCTAATTCTGAATGGTGTGTCTCAGTGGTGGGTTCCAACCGGTGTTACCACCGGTTCTCTTTGTGCACGCTCGCTTCACCTGCATGCGCACTGAACTTGCACTCCGCGCAAGCTCGTTATGTTTCTGCCCAGATGAGGTGCAGCAATCCACTCTGCCGCACCTATCAGCTGGGCTACAAAAAGAAGAAATAAAGGCAGGAATAATGCGGGGGCGGGCAGGAGGGCCCAACTCCCAAACAAAGAGAACCAGTTCGGTGACGTCACATCGTCACCGCTAACGGTTCAGCCGAACTGGGCTGAACTGGGAGCAACCCACCACTGGTGTGTCTCTGTGTGCATGCATGTGTATGCAGCTACTCCTAGAATACAGGCAATACAAACATGCTGGACAAATTTCCCTCCCACCAGACAATTCCAAGGTGTTCAGAACTTGCTGTGGCAACCACTGTCAAATACAATCCCCCAGTCCATTTAACTGAATACAACATAAATGAGACAAGAAAGAAAAGTTTACAATGAATTTCCACCCTCCCCCATAGACTTTTCAGCTGTCTTCTGGGGATTGAAAAGAGTCTTTCAGTCTTTACTTGTCCATCTCAGGGTCCTTTCTTTCATGTCTTCTGGGTGGCATTAGGCTTGGCTTGCTGGTAAGGGTGGTCAGTCAGGCTTGGGAAGGTCTGCTCCACTATGGTTGCTGTGTTGACTTTTAGGTGGATGACTGGATCCAAACCCTGGCTCAGAGGCAGCATCTGGATCAGCATGATATGCTTCCACATGTTGCAGTGTCATCTGTGCAGATGTCAGATCCCTAATGTGATACTGCCATTCAAATGGAGGGAGGGAAAAGCATGAGGGTAAGATGTATTTTATAACCTTTTTCCAGGCATCTAAACGCCCTGCAGTATTCTCACCTTCTTTGGAATATTATAAGGAGGGAGGGCCATGTGGATTGTTTCAGTTTGCTGAAAGTGGAAGAAGATCCTGGGAACAGCTCCTTATCTGTTTCTCAAGACGGCCGTTACAATAAACCTCTCCACACCTGTGGATTGGCTAAGTCCACATTCGGACGGGAGGGAGGGATTCTAAAGCCCTATTTCTGACTGTAGTTTGGGAGGGAATTCAGAGTCTGCTTCGCCTGTTCTGCTATCACTTCTTCTCAATAAAAGGTTCCTTTTGAAATACCACGTTTCAAGAGTCTATACTTTCTTGGGAAAGGAGGAGAGCCAGGTCCTTACAGCAGGGCTGAAAGACATGAGAACAAGGCCCTTCTCGGCTCTCGGCGGTCCGCGATCACAGGCACACCCAAGAAACACACTCAATGCGCCCAGCGGAGGAGAATCCTGATTTATTCTGTGACAACAGCTCTTTTCCCAAGCCGGAATGCAAAGCAATGCAAAGAAGTGGCTATCGGGAGGCTATCGGGAGGCTTGCACACCAGTCTTTTATGGGATAGCAGCACGGGGCTAGCCTTCCAAGTGCATTTAAAACCCCCACCAGTCGTTTCAGGTCGCATAATTTTGACGTCATCATCATGCCGCCATCACCATCCAGCATTACCGTCCTCTCCGAGTGCTGAGTGTTGTTCTCCGTAGCCGACGCGACCCCAGTAAACTCCCGTGACCAAAAGACTCCTAGTCGCAGGGACGTCTCACCATCGCCAGCACCCGTGAGACCCATAACCCACCAACCCCCCCCTTGGAACGTGGTTTTCATGGCGTTTTCTGATTCAGGTGTCGAGTGCTGCTTGACGCTCGACAGGTGGCCCCCTCTACCAGGTTTCCGCCTAGAGAGAGAGAATAACAATTATTCGTTAGTTGTTACATATAGGCCATGGATTTTTGGGGTGTTCTCTATGGTATTTCCTGATTAGCCGTGGGGCGTTTACATCCTCTACGGGGACCCATGATGCTTCGGCATCCGTATATCCCACCCACCAGACCAGATATTGTAATCGGCCTCTACGATATCGTGAATCAACTATATCCTGCATTTCATAATGTGAACCTGACACCAGCCCTCGTGGTGTTTGCGGATGCTGAAGAGCGGTGACAGGTTTCAATAAACTTGAATGGAAAACTGGATGTATTTTGCCGAAAAGAGGAGGTAGTTTCAACATTACGGTCACCGGATTTATGATTTTTATTATGGGAAAAGGACCCACATATTTGGGCCCTAGTTCCTTGCTAGGTATCTTTAGTCAGAGGTGTTTGGTCGATAGATACACGCGGTCTCCAACTCGGAAAGGCAGAGAGGTAGCTCGTGTTTTATCCGCATATTGTTTATATTCTTGTGAAGCTTTATCTAAGGCTTCTTTTACGTGGGGCCATATCTTCTGGATTTTACAGGACCAGTCATGGGGAGTAGTAACCTCTGGGGTTTTGAGGTCTAGTTCGGGGATGGCGGTAAAGTCCCTTCCCATAACTATTCAAAACGGGGTATACCCGGTGCTACGATGAACTGAGTTATTATAAGCCGTTTCAGCGAACGTTAGGAAATCCATCCAATCCCTCTGTTGATACGAAACATAGGAACATAGATATTGCTCCACCATGGCATTAGTCCGCTCCGCAGCTCCATTAGTACTGGGATGATACGCCGAACTCAGCTCTTGTGTTGATCCGATATTATGGAGGAACTCCCGCCAGAATTTGGCTGTGAACTGTACCCCCCTATCTGATATAATCCATCTGGGTACTCCATGTATACGATAAATATGTTGGAGGAACATCTTCACCAACCGTTGTGCCGACGGGAGCCCTTTACACGGAACAAAATGAGCCTGCTTTGAAAAAAGATCAAGCACAGTCCATATAACCGTATATCCTCTACTATTAGGGAGGTGTACGATGAAGTCCATGGAAATCTCATCCCACGGTCTTCCCGGCTCAGCTACTTTTTGTAATAATCCCAATGGTTTCCCAGACTTTGGTTTGGAAATGGCACACATGTGACAGCCTCGGACATACTCCTCAATTTCTCTTCGCATTTTTGGCCACCAAAATTGCCTCCTGACTAGGTGCAACGTCTTTAGAAACCCAAAATGCCGTGCTGGTTTGCTGTCATGGCATTGTGTTAGGACTAGTTGTCGCAATGTGATGGGGACGTACAACTTATCCCCCCACCCGGCCAACTCGTCTCGACAGGTTACGGTCGATTGATTTTTTAAGAACCACTCATCAGTGACTAATTCTTTCTTTAGTCTTGATGGCCAGTAATGGACCTGCCGATCTCCCCCCGCACATGTTTCAACCGACTTGGATGGTAGTAGGGCTTGTAACACCTCATCTCTTTTGCTCTTGTACTGCGGCAGACGTGACAGAGCATCAGCCAAGAAGATCTTCCCCGCTGGCTTGTATTTAAGGGTAAAACGAAAACGTTGAAAATACTGTGCCCATCTGACTTGCTTCGGGGACAGTTTGCGGGGTATTTGGAGGGCCTCTAAATTTTTATGGTCCGTCCACACCTCAAATGGCTGCGTGGTACCTTCCAATAAATGCCGCCATGTTTGCAAGGCCCATTTTACAGCAAACGCCTCCTTCTCCCAGACAGCCCAATTACGTTCAGTTGCTGTGAACTTCCAGGAGGTATATGTACACGGTCTGAGACTGCCATCCTTATCCTTCTGTAGTAGAACAGCGCCAATAGCCACATCACTAGCGTTGGCTTGTATGACGAACGGCTGTGACGTGTCAGGGTGTTTTAGCACGGGTTCGTTGGCAAACAGACTTTTGAGGGTTTCGAACGCCTTCTGGCAACTAGGTGTCCAATGTAACACGTGCCCTGGCTTAGGCCGTCCCTTAGGTGTTAAACCTTTTGTGCGTAACAGATCTGTCAACGGTAATGCTGTTTTCGCGAAAGAAGGGATGAAATGACAGTAAAAATTGGTGAACCCTAAAAAACTTTGTAATTGCCGTCATGTCTGTGGGGCTTGCCAACTGAGCACCGCTTCCACCTTCTTTGGATCCATCTGTATCCCAACATCACTAATTCGGAATCCGAGGTAGTCTATCTCCTTCCGGTGGAATTCACACTTCGATACCTTGACAAACAAATGAGCCTCCAGTAATTTGGTTAATACTTGCCTGACTAGGTGGACGTGTTCTTCTATGGTATTAGTGTAGATGAGTATATCATCGAGATATACCAAAACTCCTCAATATAGATGTTCATGCAACACTCCGTTAATGAGTTGCATGAAAACGGCTGGCGCGCCATGCAACCCAAACGGCATCACTAAGAACTGGTAACTCCCGAGTGGAGTGTTGAACGTGGTCTTCCATTCGTCACCAGGGCGGATACGGACGCGGTAATAAGCCTCTCGGAGGTCCAACTTTGTAAAGATCTTCCCAGTGGCCAACGTTATTAACAGGTCCGTCATCAACAGGAGGGGATACAGGGATTCGACACACACAGCGTTCAAACCCTGGTAGTCAACACAAAGACGTAATCCTCCATCCTTTTTCTCCTGGAATAGGACCGGAGCCACCATATGTGAACGACTGGGCTGGATAAAACCTCTTGCTAGGTTCTTATCAATGTGTTCTCACAATTCATCTAACTCCTTTGGGGTCATTGAATACATCCGGGGCTTTGGCAGCTTAGCCCCAGGAACTAATTCAATACCGCAATCCGTATCTCGATGTGGTGGTAATACATCGCATTCGTTCTCACTAAACACTCGTGCTAAATCATTGTAGACCTGGGGGTATTTTAGGTTGTCGCCTCCCTCACAGCCAACACAGGGCTCCGGCCCTATCAGCAGTCTCACTTTGCGAAAACCCACCTCCCACCAGATGGTCGGCTGCCATTTGTCTAACCATGCGAGGCCGAGAATGACAGCCCTCTTCCCCCTTTGTGGGTAATCTTCCCAGGAAAAGCATTGTAAGAGGATTAGAGATGGGGGAGTGGAGTGGGGGGGGGGAGGTAGATAGCTTGCAGGTAGAGTTTGAGAGGGGGAAACATCAGTACTACAGTTGATAAACAGGTAAAGCAGTTATAACAAAATGGAGACATCACAGATGAGGAAAGAAAAACTGGATTCATATGCTTTAGGAAAAGGATGGACAGATGAAATCATTTAAACACACAGTAAATGCAAGGATGAAATTTTTCCTGTAAGTGAACTTAAAACATTCCCTCTTAAACTTGGGTTTTTCTATAGTTTGTGGAAAGCTCACTTTCACATAGTATCACCACCAATTGACCACACTTGAAAGGCTGTACTAAAGATACCTTATGGGAGGGAACCTCCTTATTGCAAATGAAGGGAAGAAACACCAAAACTGAGGAGTCTAAAAGACCCAATTTGTGAAGGCCTAACTTGATGCAAGTGATATTGGACTGAAAAAGTAGACCTAACAGTCTGAGCTGACTATAAGGAGAGCAAAGTATCATACTTTTCACTTACTCTCAATCTGTTTAGCCAGACCAAAATTTATTTGCCCCGCCCCCAGCTAATCAAAATTATGAGCACAGGAAGGGTAAGCTGGTATGTCCTAACTAATCTTTGGGTTGTTCTTTCCATGGCTAGGGGAGGTGGACTAATTCCGGACATAACTTCAGTGGATGTCACCTTAATTCCTTCATAGCTATGTCAAAAATGTTTGCCATGGCTGTGGGACAGTCCAGTTGTTGGGTCTGCACTTTGATGCCTGTAAGCTCAGAACATGGATTCCCTTTGATTCCTCTGACACTAAACTCTAGTCAGATGGCAGAAAGGAGAGAAATACTAACAGATCCCTGGTGGCTTAGGAACAGATCATTTGACACATGGGAAAAATCCACAAATTTAAAGGGCAATAATACTGAGTTCTTGCATGTAGTGATAACTAAAGGACATTGGTGTTTCTGTGGCTCTGGGGTCAGCCACAAAGAGGAGGAGAATTTATTGGTTTTCTTGTTCTTTTTTTTCTTTTCTCAGCATCCAGCCTGAATGGATTCTGTATATTTAATGTTAAATGTATTTGATATTTGGGTTATTTTTTTTCTTTTTGTTCACTGTTTTTTTCCTTTCTTTTGTTGTTGTTAGTGTTGGATGTATGCTTTTTTATTTTGCATTTTATTCTTGTTGATAAAACAAAATACCATCTTATCCTGAAAATAAGATAGGGTCTTATTTTCTTTTCACACACACACACCATATAAGGACTTGGCCTTATTATTGGGGGGTTTTATTATTTTGGGGGTGCATGAGGCAGTGAGCATGGGACTGGATGTTCCATCGCTGCTGTTGCCTCCCCTCCTCGTTCTTTGCACTGGCCGCTGCCCTGACGTGTCCCACCACCGCCACTTCCTCGTGGAGCAGGACTCTGCAAGGTTTGTGCTGTTGCATGCACGAACTGCAGCACCACCGCGAGCTTCATCATACCAGGACAGTTGGCATCCTGCTGCTCACAGCTGCACCGGTATATTTAACCTTGTAGCAGTTCTGCTGTTTGTGCATGCAACAGCACAAGCCTTGCAGAGTTCTGTTCTATGAGGCAGCAGTGGTGGTGCAACAAGTCTCACAAAGACTCATTTCTGGCAGTGGGGGCTGGGGAGAAGCAAGACACATGCCGTTTCTTCTTTCCCCCCCCCCCCCTTGCCAGGCATGATAGGGCTCCTGCCCCTTGCTTAGCCACCCGCCCCCTTTAGGGATGCAATTTGGGGTTACCAGGTGGGGCGGATGTTCTGCCTCAGCTATGGACCCCAAAGAACGCAGCACACACAAAGTCCGTTCAAACCTTAGTTTCTGAATAAACCAGTCTTTTACAACAACAGCTGTTAATTAATTGTTCCCTGCAAATTGATTCAGTCCTCCTTAAATAGGCTAAGGGAGCGGCCAATTAGCCCCAAGCCTTACTCCTGAGGAGCCACTCCTGCCTTTTGTCAGCTCTGCGTGCCTGTGCATCAAGAAGAGGCTCCTCCTCTTCATCCTCATCACTTAGGGAGCTTCTGGAGGTTCTGAAGGCCCTGGCTGACTCCCTGCCTCTGGCAACACAACTTCTCCAGCCTCCTCATTGTCCGACTTGAGTGCCAGCTGCACAGGCTGCTGGCGTAGCACCGCACCAGCCTCTTCGCTGTCTGAATCAGCTACTACCTGCACAGGCTGCTGATGGGCGAGTGGGCCCATCACAGTGGGCGAGAAGCGGGATGCGCATCTTACCTTTCCAGCACCATTGTGTTCCTTGCTGTTGTGTCCAGGGAAACACATTGTAAAAGAAAACCTTCTCACAAGTTCAATCAAACTCCTTGAACTTGCAAGAAGTTTTCTTTTACAACATGTTTCCCTGGACACAATGGCGAGGAATGTGATGGTGCTGGAAAGGTAAGATGTGCGTCTCATGGCCCAATACGTCCCACCCCACCCGAATGGCAACAGTATCCTGGCTGCTTCCCTTCCCTGTCGTCTCTTTATCGAGAGGGGTGCCAGGTGGGGTGGGGGAGAAGCGAGACGCATGGAGCGAGATGTGGCTCCCCTTGCAATCTCTTCTCCCCCTCCTGCCAGGCATGACAGGGTTCCTGCCCCTCGCTTAGCCACCCATCCCCTTTAGGGATGCAATTTGGGGGTGGCAGGTGGGGTGGGCGAGAAGTGGGACGTGCGTCTTACCTTTCCAGCACCATCGCGTTCCTTGCCGTTGTGTTCAGGGAAACATGTAAAAGAAAATCAAACTTCTTGAACTCACAGGTGGGGGTTGGTTCCACTTACCTTTACTACCAGTTCGCAATGGGAGTGCGCATGCACTTCTGTGCATGCAGAGAAGCTTCTGTGCATGCACAGATCACCCATGAAGATGTTGTGGTGGGTAGGCGGAGCCTCCCACCGGTTTTACTACCAGTTCCATAGAACCGGACCGGACCAGGAGCAACCCACCACTGATGGGAACCATGAGGAAATTCCTTGGATCTCCCCCCTACTTGCAGGAGCTAATATATCCTTTTTTCAAACTTCTGTTGAGTAGAAGAATAGCTGTTGCACTCTATCCAGTGCAACAGTGGCCATTTTTATCCACAGGTGTGGCAAGGTTTGCCAATGCAAGGTCTTCCAATAGGGACTGCCAATTGTTCCAGGCCTCTGATGCTTACTGGAAGGGTGACTGATTTGCTCAAAGAGCTGGAGAGCTCTTTGTTTGACAAGCATCATAATGTAAAGATATTCACCAGGTAGCCCCAGAAGGTTTGGGTTTAATGTGGGGGCTGCCTGAAAGTGCTTTGAGTCTTCAGCAGCATTAGAAACAATGTCACATTACATTTTCCTTCTCATTGGTAGTTTTTTTTAAAAAAAGCAATCTAAAAAGAACTTGTTCCAGTTAATTAGGATGTTTGCCAAAGGTATTGTCAAAGCACAGGATTTGGAGTAACTACTGTATCAATAATTCAACTTCCTGGGTGGTTATAGGGCACCTTTTTTCTTGTTTAAGATTTTGTTTTCCCATTTTAGCTCAGTCCTCATTAAGGGTGACCTTTTCACTTTAGTCAACAATGTTGATCTACCTGTAAGATAAAGCAGGTGGACTTTGATCATTCAGTGCTACTCCTAATAGAGCTACTCTTGAAACTGATTTTAAGTACTGAAAACCTTCTGTAGTTGGAGACTTCTAAAGATCTTTGCCATTTCTTTCCATGATATAAACAGAAGTTGGAAAACATGGTTAGAGGAGACCAAAGGAAGAATGTTCTTCTCCTGGAAAGGATCAAAGCAAGGTAGCTTATTGATAAAATGATTTAGAAATGCATTTGTTTTATTTCTGACAGATAAGCAAAACATAATGACCACGGACAGAAAGCAACAGACCTTCAGAAAGCATTTTATCCTTCTCCTGCTACCATCAAAACTGTTCTCTTCCCACCTCATTACTATTAATATATTCCAAATATATTACTCTTAATGAGGCCTAAAAGTTTGTATGCCCCCAAACAGAGCTTCAGAAAAAAAGCCCCCAAACAGAGTTTGAGAGGCTTTTTTTCTGAAGCTCTGTTTTGGAGGCTTTCAGAGGCAGGAAAAAAAGTTTTTTCTGAAACAGTTTCAGTAGTATTGATATTTCCAATAAAGCTATTCTTTGAGGAATCTACTGCCTCAGAGTTCTTGCTTGCAATGGATCTATTTATTGTATCTATCTATCTATCTATCTATCTATCTATCTATCTATCTATCTATCTAAATTTTATTCATAAACATTTTTGAATACAGTGAATTGTCAGGGTATATCAGGGGTGAAATGTTCCCGGTTCAGACTGGATCACCCGATCCGGTAGCAATGGAGGTGGGTGGTTTGGAGAACCGGTAGCAAAAATCCCTGGGCCCACCCACCCAGCTGAGCTGCACAATCATCAGAGGCTTTTTTTAAACTTTTAAAAGCATTTTTTCTACTTCTTCGGCCAAAAAAAATGCTTTTAAAAGTAAAAGAAAAAAGCCTCTGATGATCGCACGGCTCATCTGGGATTCTCAAAGGCTTTTAAAAGAAAAAAAACCTCTTTTTTTCTTTTAAATGCCTCTGACGATCCAAGCTGAGTTGCCTGATTGTCAGAGGCATTTAAAAGAAAAAAAGTCTCTGCTGATCAGGCAACTCAGCTGGGATCATCAGAGCCTTTTGAAAGCATTTTTTACAACCTCTTCGCCGAAGAGGTTGTAGAAAAAAATGGTTTTAAAAGTTAAAAAAAAATTGCCACACCCACCCAATCACATTACCCCATCACCACCAAGCCACACCCACAGAACCGGTAGTAACAAATTTTAGATTTCACCACTGGGGTATACCATTTACAAATAAAGACCAAAGAAAGGGTGACAGTAAATATTAACACATAAACCAATAACAATAACAACAAAAACAAACAAACAATAATAATATAGCAGTAATAATAATATAACCAAAAAGTGTTAACTAAGTTTCTTCTTAAAGGTAAAGGTTCCCCCACACATGCATGCTAGTCGTTTCCGGCTCTAAGGGTGGTGCTCATCTCCGTTTCTAAGCCGAAGAGCCAGCACTGTCTGAAAACATCTCCATGGTCATGTGACCAGCATGACTAAATGTCGAAGGTACATGGAGTGCTGTTACCTTCCCACCAAAGTGGTCCCTATTTTTCTACTTGCATTTTTACGTGCTTTCAAATTCCTAAGGTTGGCAGAAGCTGGGAAAAGTAATGGGAGCTCACTCTGTTACGCAGCGCTAGGTTTTTGAACTGCTGAACTGCCAATCTTTTGATCAACAAGCTGTGCTGCTGAGCAGAAAAAGCAGTAGCTGGGAAGGATGTTGCTACGGAGTTAAAAACAATGAAAAAATTGCCTTTCCCCTGTTCCTATCCTCCCTCTTTTTCTCCCCACCAGTTTCTTTTAGCTTTGGCTCCGGTGCCAAAAGAGAGAATTCTCTTTCATTTGTGAAGCCCCCCTCCTTTTTTTCCCACCCAGCTGGAGAAAGACGGGAAAGAGCTGCTGCTGCCCCTATCAGTCCCAGCGCAGCAACTGCATGCAACGCTGGTGGCTTCAGGAGGCGCTGGCCAAGTAGGGAGAGGGGAGCTGGCCTGGCAACCTTTGTAGCCACACAGCTGCAAAGCTTGCCAAGCTCCCCCCATCCCCTGCCCCACCTGCCACCCAAAATTGTGCCCCACTGCGAGACACTCATTTTACTGGAGAGTAAAACTTCTCCTGAGTGTGAGAAGGTAATTGCCTCGTATTCATGAGAAGTTTCTCTTTATTTTGCAAGGTTTTTCCCTGCACGCAATGGCTGAGAAATGACCCAGAGCTGCCAGTCTGCAGTCTGCCAGGCGAGCAGCAGAGCAAGTAAGCCAGCGATCTGCTGACTTCCTGTAATTTGCAGTTTACTCGTGAGCACCATGCTCAGGAGTAAACGTGCCCACGAGTAAACTGCAGATTAGAGGCAGCCAGCAGATCACTGGCTTACTCGATCTGCTGCTCGCAGCCAGCAGCTTGCAGCTAGCGAAAGAAACAGCTGCCCCCTGCCTCCGTGCATCAAGGAGGCTGAGCAGCAGCGGGAAGAGCATGGGATGGGAGGCACAGGAAGTGGCTGCCAGTGATGCCCTCAGGTAAAGATGTTGTGGACAGGGAGGCTTGACCCCCCCCCCTTAGGAGCCTCAGTTTATTCATGAGCATCATTGGCCTTTCTCCCGGCCAATGTTGCTCATGAGAAAACTGCAGCTAGGATCTCCCGCGTGCTTCCCTCGCGGGCCAGGCCGGCTGGGGGAAATGCATGGGAAGAGCTCCGGTGCTGTGATCTCCTGCACATTCCCCTCCCTCCCTGCATGCATTGGCCCACCATCTGCTGCTGGTATCACCCCTCCACCAGCTCTCCCTCCCCCACCCACCCGTTGGCCCGTGCCCTTCAGCCTTACCTTTGCCAGCAGAAGTACGCAGCTAGATTATGTAAGTAGTGGCTGGGCAGGGCACGGCAGGCAGGGTGAGAGAGCGAGCGAGCATCGGGCGGCAGGGTGAGCAACCAAGGACCAGTTCGGGAGCATGGCCAGCCAGAGGTCACTACCAGTTCAGGGAACCATGCCAAATTTCCGCTAATGGTTCTCCCGAACCAATCCAAACTGGTAGCAACCCACCTTTGGAAGGAAACCATGTTAAAATGGAGCAATAATTTTGGCTATAGCATTGACCTAAATAATTGGCAGGATCTATGGGAAAGTAACAGAAAACATACTTTAGCTACTACATATAAAGAAAATCTATACAAGATGTTCTATAGGTGACATCTCCCACCTACAAGACTAGCCAAAATGAGCAAAAATTATTCACTGATGTGTTGGAAATGTAAGGCGACACTAGGAACCTTTTATCATATCTGGTGGAAATGCCCGAAAGCCAGAGACTTTTGGCACCGGATAAAGCAAGGGCTGGAGGAAATGCTAATGCAAAATATACAATTAAAGCCAGAACTTTTCTTACTAGGTATTACAATAGAAAAATACAATAAGGAAACAATATACATAATGTTACATATTCTAATGGCAGCAAGACTGGCTTTTGCACAAAACTGGAAAAATAAAGAAACCCCCTCAGAGGAAGAAGTAGTAGCTAAGATATTAACTTGTGTTGAAATGGATAGGTTGATGTTGGAACTCAAAGATAAGAGCGAAACAGAATACTACAAAATCTGGAATAAATTATACTATTGGTTGGAGAGGAGGAAGAATGCTGGTATAAAGGATTACTGGTGAATTCTAAACTTTAATTTAGAAATCTATATGCTAGTTTCTTGAAAGATATAGGAATGAAATTGTTATAGATGTAAGTTCTATAGACGTAAGAATTTTTGTCTTTGAATTGTGAAACAAGATATATATATATATATATATATATATATATATGTGTATATATATGTGTGTGTGTATATATATATATATATATACACACACACACACACACACACACACATACATACACACACACACATACACATGACACCACCACAAATCATCCACACCAGATTCAAACCCATCCCATAAACGAAATACAACCGCCATCCAGAAGCCAGACCATGGCGGCATCACCAACTGCTGCACCCTCCTCCAATCCTCACACAAAACAAACTGACACATGTCATGAACACATGGCAAGACCTCAAACTCGGAGCCAAACCAAAGTCCAGGATGTGACATCACAGTCATCTGCTCAGGACATTACATCAAAAAACTCAGGATATCACAACACTAGAACTCAGGATGTTAACACACAGCACATTACCCAGGTCGTTAAAACACAAAAGACTAATGGGCACACATCAAGGACCTCACCCACACAAGATGTTACAAAACAGCTGACTAATCTGTAAACATTAACTCCATCAACCAATCAAGATGTAACAACACAGGCAATGCTCACAGCAACAGAGCCAGCACCCCACACCTCCCCACCAGTATTTATAGAGAGATGGCAGCTCTGATCACGCTTTCCTCGCACAAGCATGAAGCCAAAGACACCAGCCTGAAGATAACGAGTGGGACCTCATCGATATAGATATATATATGTATATATGTATATATATAACATAAAGGAATTGTATTAGTTGTAAGGTAAAACATGACGGAAATGTCTAAACCAGAAATATCAAACCATGTCCAAAGTTTCTAATTGTATTATTAATAAAAAAACTTTAAAAAATCAATTAAGAATCCTTTTAATCTTTCAGCTATTGATGCAAAAATTTTGTAATTTGTGTTTAATAACAAAATTGGTCTATAATTTTTTATTTGCATCTGAATCTTCTTTTGGCATCAGAGTGATATAGGCCTCTTTCCACGTATCCAGTATTTTAGCTTCCAGTAGAACTTCATTATACACCTCTAACATTGACAAGCTCAAGGTGTCTTGTAGTTCTTTGTAAATTTCTACTGATAAACCATCTGGTCATGGAGTTTTATTATTTTTTTGTCTTTTAATTGCTTCTGTTAATTCTGCCATTGATATTCTTTCATTTAGCATGTTCGGATTTTTGGTAAATTAGCTTTATCCAAATATTGTGTTATTTTTTTCCTCTGGTATTTTGTCATAATCATATAGTGTCTTATAGAAGTCATGAATTATGTCTTTTTTCTTTTCCATTTGACTATGTAATGTTCCTTCCTCATCCTGTAGTTTTATTATCCATTTTGTTCTGTTCTGTTCGCTGAACAAAGGCTCAAGAAGGGAGGCAAGGTAGGATAAGCACTTCACAAATGTTTATTGGCTAACAATAAAAGCTAACAGTGACTTGCTCTGCTTAGCTAACTACCTTGGAGAGCGAGCGGCATTTTGAGGCACTGACAGCTCTTTTATACTGAGCTGTCAGTAGCTGGGCCAATCAGGAGCTGCCAATTTCCTGCCAGCTGGTTGCTGGCACATGGACCAATCCACTGCTCTATTGACCGCACATGCTTGCCATCCGGACGTAACACCCCTTTCTTCCCGGATGGCACATGCGTAATTAGTGAGGTAAGCTGGGTGTCTCCGGCTCCTCCCTGATCTGCGCAGCCCACTGGATTCAGTTGGAGTAGGAGGATCTATGCTTGGCGCTTCTGAAACTCCTGGAGACTGCTTGTCAACTTCGGTGGGGGCCTCTTGCAGCAGCGTGGGTACAGGAACAACAGGTGAGTCTGCAGTCCGCTCGTTGTCGGTTTGAGACTCAGGAAGTGACTTGGTCTCTGCAGTTGAGGCTCTGGCAGACCCAGGTATGATAGGCCCAGATAGGGCTTCACTAGCAAGCATCTCTTGTGGAGGCAAATGGCGGTAGTACAGTTGATCCACATGCCTCCACCAGGTACAGCCATCCTCCAGCTGAACTCTGTATGACCGGGGCCCCATCACCTCAATTATCTGGCCTGGCAACCAGTGAGGATCCCCCCCTAATTTCGGGCATACACCCACTCTCCTTCTTGAAAGGAGCGGGCCCCGCTGATTGAGTCCAGGGGTTTCTCGGGAAAATAATCAGGGTGTAAATGGTCCAGGTCTGTTCTCAACTGGCAGCCCATTAACAACTCAACTGGGCTGCGGTTTGTTGTTGGGCATGGGGTCATGTGCTGCATTAACAAGTAGGTAGCTAATTTAGCTTGCTAGTCCCCAGGCCCAAGTTTGGCGAGGCCTCCTTGGCCGATCTCACGGCCCTTTCAACAAGGCCATTTCCTGCTGGGTGGAATGGGGCCACCATGACATGCCTAATACCATGTCTTGCTAAATAAGTTTGGAAGGTGGCTGACATCAGTTGAGGCCCATTGTCTGTTACAATTATGTCAGGTAGGCTGTGGGTTGCGAATAATTTTCTTAGTGCCCGGACTAGTGCTTCCGCTGTGGTTGAGGCCATTACCACCAACTCAACCCACTTAGAATAGGCATCCACAGTGATCATAAAGATATGGCCTTGGAATGGGCCTGCAAAATCCAAGTGAACCCGGGACCAGAGGGCCTTCGGAAGCTCCCATTCCCTAACTGGAGCTATAGGAGGGGCTGAGCTGGTGCGCTGGCACTGCTGGCACTCTGTGACCCAGTTTGAGATCGCTTCATCTAACTTGGGCCACCATAGGTAACTGCAGCCTAAAGCCTTCATGGATGGCCATTATGCAAGGTTTCTAGGACTTGCTGTCTTAGTTCTACAGGAACTACCACCCTGATGTCCCACAACAGGCAGCCCCACAACGTGAATAGTTCCTGTTGCCGGATTTTGTAGGGTTGGAACTCAGAATCTACTTGCCCTAAGGGCCACCCCCTCCTCACCCAGTCCAGGACCTGGCGTAGGACTTTGTCCTTGGCAGTGTACCTAGCGATGTCAGTGGCAGACACTGGACTCTGTTGGTCATCAATTTGGAGAATTGATGACCAGTTCTCAGAGCGGGGTCGTCAGAGTGGGGTCATCGACATGAGCAGGAAGGGGGGCATCTGCTTTCCCAAGTCCTTATCCAGGTAATGAACCAGGCAATAGTTGTAGGCTGCCAGGAACACAACTCACCTGGTCATCCTTGGGGACAGGATCTGCGGGGACTGGCGATCGTCAGCCAGGATTCCCAACAGCGGCTTGTGATCTGTGAAGATGTGAAAAAAATGGCCATATAAGTAATCATGAAAACATTTAACGCTGGCCACAATGGCCAGTGCCTCCTTGTCGATGTGCCCGTAATTTCGTTCAGCGGCAGATAGACTTCTTGAAAAATATGCGATGGGGGCCTTTGTTCCATTAGGCAGCCGATGGCTCAAAACGACCCCCACCCCATAAGGCGATGCATCACAAGTCAGAGACAAGGGAAGGTCGCTGTCATACTGGACTAAAATAGAGTCCGATGTGAGTAGTTTTTTTACAGCTCGGAAAGCCTCAGCCTCCTTGCATCCCCAGGTCCAAGGCATTGTTTTATCAAGGTGGTGGTGGAGTGGCTCGGCGACCATTGCCTTGTGATGCAAGAACATGTTATAAAAGTTCAAAAGCCACAGGAAAGCTTGTAGTTTGGATCTGCCAGTAGGCGGTGGGGTGTTTTGGATTGCTTGCACCTTTACAGGTGTTGGGTGCAGGCTGGCAGTGTCAAAGAGATAGCCCAAGAATCCACCTGTGGCACTCCCAATTTGCATTTGTTGGGCTTGAGTTTGAGCCCTGCTTGCCGGAAACGGGATAACATGGCACGAAGGCGGTTGGCTAGGTCAGCTTCTGTCATGGGAGAGATGAAAATGTTGTCGAAGTAAGGAATTATTCCCAGCAACCCGTGCAGTAGCCTTTCCATGAGGCATTGAAAAATGCCAGGGGCGACACAGACCCCAAATTACAATCATCTACAGCGGAATGCACCGCAGTGGGTGACAATTGTCTGTGCCTCTGCGGTGGCGGTGTCCACCTCTAATTGCTGATAGGATTGCGCCATATCTAACTTCGCAAAAATTGTGCCACGGCCCAACGAATGGAGCAGGTGCTGTACCACCGGAACAGGATAGGGGTGAGCTTGTAGTGCCTTATTGATGGTTGCTTTGTAATCTGCGCAGATGCGGATAGAGCTATCAGATTTGAGTGGAATGACAATTGGTATCTCCCATCGGGCATGATCCACCTGTTCCAAGATGCCTTGAGCTAACAATTTATCAATCTCTTTATCGACTTGTGCACGGAGTGCAAAAGGCACTCTACGTGGCTTAAGCTGTATAGGGGCGATTTTGGGATCCAAATTAAAGGAGATGGGTGTAGCGGTATATTTGCCAAGCCCTCACTAAATACATCTGAGAATTCGCTGAACAAGAGAATACATCAGATGTAGTGGCATGAATACTGGTAATAGCCAATCCTAAAACGTCAAACCATTCTAATACCAATAAACTGGGTAGCGCGCTATCAACAACAATTAATTTAAGGTGTCCACTGAAACCCTTGTATTTGATCCTAAATCTCCCTGATCCTAAAACTGGAATGTGATTACCTTGGTAATCACGAAGCCGGAATGTACAAGAGGTTAATCACGAAGCTGGAATGTACAAGAGGTTAAATGCCTCTTTGCCATCGAGGGCACTAGTCGTTTAAGAGTGCTCCAAGAAATTAGTGACATGGAAGAGCCGGTGTCCAATTCCATTTTACAAGGTTTACCCTCTATGAGAACTGTAAGGAAATTTTTTCCCCTCAAATTCGACTTTGCCTGACCTATAACTGTCTCAGGGTGGCAGGCATCCCTGTAAATTGTAAAGCATTCTTCCTCAAGCCTACCCTGCCTATTCCAGGGTTGGTAGTTCCGGCTGGGTCTTGAAAAACTATTATTATTGTTATTATTATTATTAGCCGGCTGGCTAGCCTTACTGACCCTGGCGAGGTGGCCTTTTTTCCCACATCACCTGCAGCCAGCATTCTTGAACCTACATGCGGAATGGGAATGATTCCCTCCGCACTCTGCACATGGGGCTTGTTTCTTTTTTTCTTCAAAGCTCCTGCCTTTCTTTCGAGTCATTTTGAGGCGACTTACATCCTCCTCATCCTCTGACAGCTGGTCAGACTCGACCTCAGCCTCATCATGGTGAACCGTGGTGGTTTTCTGGGCAACTTCAGGGCTGAAGTTCTTCCTTATCTCCGTGGCTGATTTAACGGATAATTCGGAGGCTCTAGCCTCATCTATGGCTGTTTGCAACGTAATATCCGTTCTAGCTATTAGGCGATGCTGCAATCGGATATCCTTGACCCCACATATTAGCTTGTCCAAAAGGATATCCTCTAGGTAGTCCCTAAAGTCACAATACAAGGCAGCTGCCCTTAATGCTGCCACGTACTAACTAATAGTTTCCCCTTCTGCCTGAATGCGGTGCCGACATGCATAGCATCTAGCAACTCTTGAGGGTAAAGGTGCATAGTGCCCCTTTAAAATGGCTAACAATGTCTCCCAGGGCACATCTTGGACCATCTGAGGTGCCAGTAGTGCCCTAGCCATCTCGAACATATCATGTCCACAGACACTGAGGAAAACGGCTAACTTCCTATCCCCTGGCAGACTTTTGTAGTCATTTGCAGCCAGGAAACAGTCAAAACGGTCTAAGAAAGAGTCCCAGGTCTCCACCGCCTGGTTGAAAGGCGCAAATGTGGATAGGGTGGACATGTTCCAGGAGAACAGTGTCTGTCCTTAGGATTTGCAATGTCTCGTCACTGTGGCTCAGCTCAGTGCTTCAGCTCTTGTAAGTGGCTTCACTCGACCTGCCACCTCAGGGTAATCCCATCCAGCATCGCCAGTTGTTCTGTTCACTGAACAAAGACTCAAGAAGGGAGGCGAGGCAAGATAAACACTTCACAACTGTTTATTGGCTAACAATAAAAGCTAACAGTGATTCGCTCTGCTTAGCTAACTACCTTGGAGAGCGAGCAGCATTTTGAGGCACTAACAGCTCTTTTGTACTGAGCTGTCAATAGCTGGCCAATCAGGAGCCACCAATTTCCCGACGCTCTATTCACTGCACGTGCTTGCCGTTCAGACGTAACACATTTCTTCTCTTTTTCATTCTTCAATCTATAGGGTAGCCACCTCCCAGGTTTGTTAGCATTTTTGAAAAAGTTTTGCTTTGTTCCTTTTATTTGTTGTGCCAATTTGACTTTTCCCAAAATATTTAATTTATGTTTAATCAGCTCCATTTGGTTTCTTAAGCCTATCTTGTGCGGTTGCTTTTGTAACTCTAATTCAAGTCCTTTGTATTCTTTCTCCAAAGTCTTTTGATACTGTTTCTTTTTCTTATTTTTCTTCGCTATATAAGTTATAGCTACTCTTCTAATAAATGCTTTTGCAGTATCCCACATGTTCTGTAATGAGGTCTCTTCTTTTCTATTCTCTTTGAAGAAGAACCCCATTTCTCTTTCCATCATCTGTATAAATTTTTTATCTTTTGTTATAGATTAATTTAAAGTCCATCTTACTTTCCTCTTTTGTCCCATCCAACTAATTTTAATTGGATTGTGGTCAGCCCATAAATTTGTTTCGATTTCGATCTCTTGCACATTCCCACTCAATTTCGGGGTCAGCTTGCAATGGATTTATTACTTGGAACCGTGACATTAAATCTGCTAAACCGTAAGGAAACTTCCCGCTCCATCTGGAGCCACTATCCAGGGTTCTGAGCAGGGGTGGTATTTACTTACTTTCCCTACTGGTTCTCAAATGTGAGCGCGCATGTGCAATCCCCATGCTGCTCCGATCAGCACAATCCAGCACGAGGCAGAGTCTTCCCAGGTGGGCCCAATCTACCTCCCTACCAGCCTGGCCTGTTAGCCCTCCACCCCCTCCTCCATTGGCTTGGTCAAGCTCTGGCCTGTGGCTGAGCCCTCCCAAGGTGTTGGAGGCCCACCAGTCCAATGGGGCAACCCTAGATGCCACTACTAGGGTATGTGCTGCCCGGATGGGCTTACTACCTGGGTCAAGGCTGGGTCCAGCTCCAGTGGACATCTGCCCACATCCTCACACCACAGCAGCCTCAACCACCCACATGACCACCCTGCTTCAGGGCTACCTTTGACAGAAGTCCAGACAAGCTGGCCTTTTATTTAAACCAAGTTTGGGCTCAAATTTAACATTATGGGGACAATTACCTAACCAACCAAGAGATGATCTCCACCATCACAGACAACCTAGAGGGTGAAGCAGCAGAGTGGGTAACCCAACTCCATGACAAAGGCATCCCAGAACTTGAGAACATCAATGACTTCCTGCAGGAGCTAAGAATGAGGTTTGACAATACAGAACAGGGCTATGAAGTGGAGGCAGAGACCAAGGCAATCAAGCAAAGGGGCCGCCCAGCTAAACAGTACATCAGAGAGTTTCGGAGACTCACTGGGAACTGTGGTACTGGCCTGAGTGTCTCCTTGTGCACTATTTCAAGGAAGGCTTGGACAAGGAGCTGCACAATGTCATCCGGGGGGGGGGAGGGATCCTCGACCACATCCATGACTGGTACTGGATGACGGTGGCCATAGACATTGAGCTTCACCTGCACCCAAAAGAGGAGTCAGAGTAGAAATCCAAGAGGCAGCTTGGCTGACAACCCACCCCCCGCCGAGCAGAAGAGCAGCCCAGAGGGACCTCAATGGCATAAATCAAATATTTTCGATGCAACAAGGCCATCGTATGTCAGAATGCCTGGCACTGGCTCCTGTCCCCCAGCCAAAGACCCCTACACTGGCAAAGCCAAAAGGCCACCGCAGAGACCCGCAGAGGAGGGGAAGTTAGCCCATCAGGCCATTGAGGTTTCCCCTCCTCCCCAAAGGGAGGGGGAACTCCAGCTCAAGAGGCACCACTGCTGGCAGCAGAAGACAGCAGTGATGAAAGCAAGGATGACCCAATGGTAAGTAAAACCATCCATCCATTTGCCATCAAATTGAGGTGGTGCCCAAGACAGGAGCCCAGGGAGACGTAGACACCATCATAAATACGGGATGGACCCATTGCCTGATCAGCCTCCCCCTCTGTCAGAAGCTAGGCATCCAAACAAAGCCACTAGCCAGCCCCATACACTTTGAACAAGTCAATGGGTCACTAATTGGGGGAGCCTCTGCCACCCTGGTCACCGAACCCATATGTTTAGAGATGGGCCACCACTGGGAGTTCATCCAGTTCGTGGTCTGAGACAATCATCCTGGGACTGAACTGGCTGGACAAATGGGGTACGACCATCTATTGGGAAGATGGCTACCAAAAAATAAAGCTGGGATTAGGCCACCTTCCCCCACTGAACCTGCTGGAGAAGGAATAGCCAAGCCACCAAAAGGTGAAAAAGCAGCCATTTGTTTTGGATAAGCTTTTATTAACAATGTAAAAGTAACTAACGACGCTTATAAAGCGTCTTCCAAGGGAACACCCAGGAACCAGAAACACCTCATAGAGGCACATAGAAATAAAGATTAAAAGCAAACACAACCCCATAACATCTCTCCTTTTCTAATAACAGCAACCCTTTCTACAAATTGAGTCTATCAGGGGGGCGTGAACATCTCCCACTCCTAGTAACGACTGGTTCTCTCACGCCTGCCTCTCTCACGCAGGCTGGATCTCTTTGCTCGCCATTTTCTGAGGCCTCGGATGTTTGGCTATCACCCGACACAACAAGTAGCTCAGGACTGTCCTCAATGTCCGACGGGCATTCGTTATTATCCTTAAGTAGGTTTGGCTTAACAACTGGGTCTGACCCACCAACTAAATGTGAGGAGTCTGGTTGCTCAGCCACACGCAAGTCCACACGGTTCCGCTGATATCAGGTTCCTCCAACCTCCACCAAATAGGAGCGAGGTGCCACTTGTTGCATATTCATTACAGATGGTACAATTACTGACAAAATCCTCAATTTCGCCTCTCATATTCGGCCAGTACAATGTGTCACGGGCTTGTCTATAGCATGCCTCCCCACCAATATGGCTTGAATGGATGCGCGATAACATCTCCGGTCTCAATAACTTTGGCACTATAACTCTTGGACCCTTATACAGAATGCCATCTTGTACAGCAATCTCATCTCTGAAGGACCAGTATTCCCTTACAGTCAGGGGAACTGCCTCTTTCACATCCGGCCACCCACTCAGCACGATATTCTTTAGTGTCTGTAGGGCCACGTCAGCATCCGTATGTTGCCTCAACTGCTGTAACCGCTGATTGGTAACATTAAGATAATCTGCTTGGTTAATTTCAGCAAAACATGTTTGTTCTTGTCACAGCCAACAAACCGTCTGGTATTCATGTTCTCCTCCCGTAGCTGTCTGATCTACTGTGGCTCTACTCAGAGTGTCGCTGATGTACATTTCACGTCCTGGCTTAAAAATGACATCCAGATTATAATGCTGTAAACTGAGCATCATGCTTTGTAAACGCTTAGGGGCACACAGAAGAGGCTTTTTGAATATAGTTATTAACGGTTTGTGATCAGTTTCAACTGTAATTATATCTCTACCATAGAGGTAACAATGGAAACGCTGGCATGCGAATATGATACTTAAACATTCTTTCTCAATCTGAGCATAGTTTAACTCTGCTGGCGAAAGCGGTCTGGACGCTTATGCAACTGGCTGACCTTCTTGTAACAAGCAGCATCCCAGACCGTTCTTACTTGAGTCACTTTGAACAGTAACCGTCTTTGTGACATCAGAGTATTTTAATACTGGAGCGGTAGTAACCAAGCGTTTTATCTCTTGCACTGCCTAGTCATGTTTAGGTAGCCAGTGCCAAACTGCGTCTTTATCTAACAGACATCTCAATAGCTGACACACCTCAGATAAGTGTGGCAAGAATTTTGCTAGATATGTTACAAAGCCAATGAATCTCTGCACTGCTTTAGCATTAGTAGGCGGTGGCATATTCACAATAGCTCTGATCTTGTCTGGGTCCGCTTTTAACCTTTGTGATGTTAAAATATGTCCATGAAAGGACTTCTCGCACTTTAAACTGTAGCTTCTTTACGCTGAGCCTCAGCTTCACCTGCTTATACCGCTCCAATAGTGCCATTAATTTTCCATCGTGATCATCATCAGTGTTGCCACACCCAACTACAAGAATATCGTCCGCTATAGGCTCAATTCCGCTGAGGCCACTCAATAATTCATGCTGCTTCCTTTGATACATTTCTGGTGCTACAGAGACACCAAAGGGCAGTTTAAGCCACCTCTTTCTGCCCCAAGGAGTCCAGAACGTAGTCATATAACTGCTCTCTTCGTCCAGTTTGCACTGTAGGAAGGCATCCCTGGCATCAACAAGTGTAAAAACTCGTGCCTTAGGCTTGTGCAAAACATCCTCTAACGTTGGCATTGGGTAGTGCGATCGTTTCAAGGCCATATTCAAAAACTTAGGATCGATGCAAATTCGGATCTTTTCCAACTTCCTAATCACCACCATATTACTTATCCAGTCGGTTGGCTCGGCTACTGAAACAACATGTCCCTCTGCTTCATATTTATCCAACTGTGCTTTAACCTGTGACTTAATGGCTATAGGGACATTACGCGGGGCACTTTGTACTGGAGAGACAGCGGGGTCAAGTTGGAAATGAACCTCTCCAGGCACAGATGCAATAGGGCCCTCAAACACCTCCCTATAAACTTGGAGGACTTGGTGTTTTCTCAATGGCCTCCCCAAAGCTTTGGAGGAATAGGTGTCAACATTATGTAACTCCCTCGGAATGGTAAATCGCATCAGTCCCAAACGCTCACATGTTGAGCCTGACAGTAACGGCTTTTAATCTACATCCACAATTTCAAATTCCAATTTATGAGTAACCCCACGTATGTTACACTCTGTATAAAATAAGCCTAGTGACTCCATCAGGTCCCCCGAATATAACTTCAATGTGGCACTACTAGGCTGAAGGGGTGTTTCAGGTGCCAATTTCCTTTTGTCCTTTAGGCTCATCACATCGCATGTTGTCCCCGAGTCCAACTGACAAGATTGAGTTATATCATTAAATTTAAGATTAACAAACCACTTTTTGCCCTTGCATTCTTTCGTATAGATCGCATCAGTGGTGAACAGCGATACATCCTCTAAATCCGATGTTTGCTCGACCATATGCAACTTCCTTGCTGCCAGACACACCCCAGCAAAATGATTCAGCCTCCCATACACCCTACAGGTTTTACCATACGCTGGACACCGATCTTTCCCACGTGCATGCACATTGTCACAGTATTTACATGGTGTGTGGTTATCTGCTGACAAATTGCGAGGTTTCTGTTTAAACTGCTGTTGTTGCTGACGATTCCTCACAGTTGGCTGGTGCTTGTAAGCTACATTAACACAGTTGATCTGTTTATCTCGCTCCAACGCCATCAGCCGTTTATCTGTAAGTTCAATAGTCCAACATATTTCTATGGCTAATTGCAAAGTTAAACCATGTTCTCTTAATAAACGGCGGCGTGTACTTTCCTTGGCAACTCCCAAAACTATTTTGTCTCGGATGAGTTCGTCTCTCAGGGACCCATAGTCACAACTTGCTGCCCTTTCCTTTAAGCGTGTTACAAAGGCGTCTATCGTCTCTCCTTCTTCCTGCATGCAGCTGCCAAAAAGATATCTTTCATATATAACATTCTTATGCGGTCTGAAAAAAGCTTCCAAAGCGTGCAAAATAGCCTTAGTATCAGTCTTCTGTTCTTCTGTATGAGTTAAACTATGCTTTAACTATGCACTGAACCTGCTGGAGAAGGAATAGCCAAGCCACCAAAAGGTGAAAAAGCAGCCATTGTCAACCCTGAAGTTGACTTGGCTGAAGCCATCTTGGAGCTTCAATGTTGCCACACTGGAGCGAGGGATGGGGGGGAGGATTAGAGATAGCTGGGGATGTATAGTCAAATTAAAATACTTTCTCCTTGGAACCAAGGACATTCTTACACCCGGCTAGAGGAAAGAGGAGTGATATCACCAGACCAGCAGATGCTGCATTGATCAGAATGGGACTTTTCAGCTCACTCTTTGCCTTGCCTGTTTCTCCTTAAGGTTTTCGGCTCTGCATTATTAGCCACAAACTTTTCTCCTCAGTTGACCCGCCCCCAGGCTTTCGCCCCAGAACATCGGCCACAGCCCCTCTATCTCAGTCCCTTCGCTGGGGCCCATTCGTCAAAGTACAGTTTGCGTCAGGCTTTTGGTCTCCCAGGACAATTCACAGCCAGCCAATCGGGGCAGGGACTCGGGGGCTTTGGAAGTGAAAGAGCAGGGGCTGCAGTTCAGAAGGAGGCTCAGGAGGGCCAAAAACACCCCCCCTTTGTCCAAAGTGCCTGAGACAAGGGCTGGTTCGCATCGCCATGAGGGGCTCACCTGTCAGTTCGGAGTCTCCCAAGGCTGTTGAGAGCAGTGCGGGGGGCTGTAGAGGACAAGGGATCCAGCCACAAAAGACAAGGGGTGGGGGCTGTAAAGGATGAGGGACCCATCACCCCGAATGGGAAGAGAAGAGCAGGGGGTGGGGGTGGGGGGAGAAAGAAAAAGAAATCAAAGAAAGAAAGGAGAGAGAGAGAGAGAGAGAGAGAAAGAAAGAAAGAAAGAAAGAAAGAAAGAAAGAAAGAAAGAAAGAAAGAAAGACCCCCCTTTGTCCAAAATGCCTGAAGCAAGGGCTGGTTCACATCTTGTTGAATAGTGGGCGCAGGAAGGACACAAGACACAGACTTCAGTAACAGCTCTTTATTAGCTCCAGTACAGCAATGGATTGCCTGGCCGCGGCAGCCCCTTTTAAAGGGAGCTGTCTGGAGTTTTCAGCCATTGACCTGCTTCTAAATCTCCCACTCTATTTACTCACTTCTAATTGGTCCGTTTGAATTGTCATTCAATACTCAACACCCCTCCCCTCTAGATCAGTATTGACCAATCCTGGAGTCTCTCAAGCCACGTAGTCACGCAAGTAGGTGGGCCTTTTCGGGGCACGACTGGACCTGCTCAGTTCAGTTGTTCCAGCAATCTTGGAGTGAGAGGTCGAGTTCTGTGTCTCTCCTGGAGGCGCCTCCGGAACTCTCTCGAACTCTGCCACTGGCGTGGGCTTATTCTGTTGGATGTTCCTTTCTTCAACCCCCAGCTGGAACGGTGGACTGTCGCGGCTATCGAGGATTCCCTCCTGGACCCCAGATAAGTGTTCGCTGTCTCTAGTCAGGTTTGAATGTTGTCCCCATTGTTCGTTTGGTGTAGGGCCTGGTCTATTTATGTGTGAATTTCTTTTCTCTGTCCCTGGGTTCCCTCTTGTGTTTCGTATTCTCTTCTGACTAGCCAGCCCCTGAGCTGATCTATGTATCTTTTCCAACTCCGACCACACTCTGTTTCTATCCTGTAGGACAGGGGCCCTGTGACCTGAGTTATTTCTGCTGGGACCCATAGGGGGTTTCCGCTAAAATTCTTAGCGTACACCTTATCTCCTACTTGGAACTGTCTAGTCTTGTTGGTTGAGTCAACTGGCTTCTCTGTACTGTAATGGGGGTGAAGTCTGTCTAAACTAGATCTTAGCTTCCTTCCCATTAGCAGTTCCGCGGGGCTTCTGTGTGTGGTGGCACTGGGTGTGATGTGCTGTATGTTCAGTAACTTATCTATTTTCGCCTGTATGTCCCCTGATCCCAGTCTTGCTAAGGTTTCTTTCATCGTTCTCACCATCCTTTCAGCCAATTCATTAGTGGACAGTTTTCTGGGCGTGGATAACGCGTGTCGGATCCCTTGGCTGGCTAAGAACATTTCGAATTGGTTAGCCGTGAATTGGGGCCCATTGTCTGGGACTACCAGGTTGGGTAACCCATGTGTTGCAAACAGTCTCCGTAGAACTCGGATGACTGCTTCTGTCGTCGTTGATGTCATTAACTTTATCTCAAACCATTTGGAATAGGCATCAACGATGATCAGAAATGTGTTTCCCTGGCACGGTCCTGCAAAGTCTATATGTATGCGGGACCAAGGAGCCCCAGGATTCTCCCAATCGTGTGTGGGTGCTGTGTGTGATGCTGGGCTGGATTCCTGGCAGGGTGTGCAAGTCGATACCCATGTCTCTATTACTTTGTCCATCCCCGGCCACCAAACATAGTTTCTTGCCAGCGCCTTCATTTTCACGATCCCTGGATGTCCCTCATGTAACATATCTAAAATGTCATTTCTTAATGCTTTTGGGATTATTACGCTATCCCCCCCACAATAAGCACCCTCTTAATCCTGAAAGTTCTGTTTGTCTTGTCTTGAATGGTTGCAATTCAGTGTCCATGCCCGTCACAGGCCTTGGATAGTACAGTGGTCTAAAGCCCTGTTATTAACATCAGCTGCCTGCAATTATTGCAGGTTCGAATCTCACCAAGGCTCAAGGTTGACTCAGCCTTCCATCCTTTCTAAGGTAGGTAAATTGAGGACCCAGTTTGTGGGGGCAATAAACTGACTTTGTATAAATATACAAAAGTATGAAGGCTATTGCTTAGCGCATTGTAAGCCACCCTGAGTCTCCGGAGAAGGGCGGCATATAAATCAAATTTAAAAAAAACCAAAAAAAAAAACCAAACCAGGCCATCCCTTCCAGACCCAATTTAAAACACGCGCCAGAGTTCTGTCCTTTGCTGTTGCTCTTGCAATGTCCGTAGCTGAGATTTGAGTGTTCTCCATGGTTTCTATCAGTAGGGTGGTTGTGGCTGGTGCCAGTTCTTCTACTGGATCCGGAAGCGGGCATCTGCTGAGCGCGTCAGCATGGTTGATGGTCTTTCCCAGTCTGTACTTTAGCTGGTAGTCGTATGCTACGAGGAATTCTGTCCACCTTAGCATTCTCGGGGATAGGGGGGGGGGGGGGGGCGTAGGTTTATCTCCCACAATGATTCCCAGGAGCAGCTTGTGGTCTGTGATGAGTTTGAATTTTCTTCCATATAGATACTCATGGAACCTTTTAATGCCAGCTACGGCAGCCAATGCCTCTTTATCTAACTGGCTGTAGTTTCTTTCCAGCTTGGATAGTGTTCGTGAGTAGAATGCAATGGGGGCTTCTCTGCTGTTTGGTATGCAATGGCTTAGCACAGCTCCAATGCCGAATGGAGACGCATCGCAAGTCAGTTTTAAAGGCATTGTTCCGCTGTACTGTACTAATACTCTGTCCGAAGTTAAAAGTTTTTTTATCTATTCAAATGCGTTCTTCTCCGTCTTCCCCCATGTCCACTCCATTCTCCTATCCAGTAACCGGTGAAGGGGCTCAGCAATCGTGGCTTTTTGTGGCAGGAAAATATTGTAAAAGTTCAATATGCCTGCAGTTCTGTTTTGTTTGTTGGGGTCGGTGCCTCTCTGATTGCCTTTAGTTTGCCTAGGGTGGGTCATATTTCTGAATCATCGATTAATCCTACCATCAATCCATCTAGCTGACAGAAAGCAATGGGGCTTCTCAAGGTTTTCCACTACTTTTGGGCTAATTATGCACCTACTGCATCCAGAGTCTAGAAGGGCTGGCATCTGCCCATGTGCCCCAGTGGATGGCACCCTTAATTCTATGGAGATGATCATGAGGCCCCCATGGTGACTCACCAGGTTGTTGTTGTCGGACTCGGTGTCAGTCTCGTTGTCGTCCGCGATGGTCGGAGTTCCCAACTCACCCTGTTTCTGGGGAGCGAACTCAATGACTTCTCCTTTCAAGGCGGGTTCGCGGGCTTTTGTGGGCGGTTTGTCAGCCTTCTTCCCTCTGGGGCCGGTCGGTTTTGGCGCTGGCTTGGAGAAACACTCAGCCACTCGGTGTCCTTCCTTTCCACATTTGAAACACACAAAGGATTATGGCTTGGTCTTGGGTTCTGTCTTCCCCACTGCTGGTTTTGGCACCCCCTTGCAGAAAGAGGAGGATGGCTTCGGGCCAGGTCGATCTCCACATCCGCTGCTACCATGTACCAGCTCTGCAAATCTTCAGGGGGACCCCGTGCTCTGCAATCTTTGTAAATGTCCTCATTCAATCCATCTTTATAGTTTTCTAATAGGGCCACCACAGACCAGCCTCTCATGAAAGGAGCCAGCTCACGGAACTCTTGGGTGTACTCTGCCACTGATCTCTGGCCCTGCTGAATGCCCTTCATTCTGATTCTCACCTTCCACTCGGCTAGGGAGTCCTCAAAGCATGTTCTGAGGGCTCCCATAAAGAGGTTGTAATTTCTCAGCAAGGGGGAATTGTTATTGTGAAGGCCCACCATCCACTCGGCTGCCACTCCCTCTAGGGCATTTGTAACGCACCTCACTCGTGTCGCATCCGACAGATAATCTTCCCCCATCCTGCATGTGGTTCCACACTTGGGTTAAAAATAATCCCAAATTCTTCGGCTCCCCTCCGAACTTGTGTTGTAGTGGGGGGGGGATCTTTGGCTTTCTTCGCCTCTGGGGAGGAGCCTGCAGTGCTGGGGCCCCCTGGACTGCCGCATCTCTCGCCTATGTTTCAGAGGCTTGTGAGGTTCCTTCCCCAACTTGCTCTTCCTCTCCCCCACAAGCAGCCATCTCTGGGACTTCCCCGGGGTGGTCTCCTCCCTTCCCAGTTGGGTAAACATACCTCTCCCGGGCTCGCTGGCTTTCTTCGGCATCCCTGAGAAATTGCATAACTTGGGTGACCATGAGGCTTTCTTTCTGCTCTTGCATCCATGCTGATTCTCCCCTTCAGGGTCTGGCACTTGTCACTCCTTGGGGGATCCTTTCCCAGTCCGGTAGCCTCCCTACTCCAGTCGACCATCTGGGTCACTCTGACTCCTCTCCCAGTCATAATTTTGCCATCTAGTCTGAGTGTCCCCCCCCCCCAGGTGGAGGGAAGAAGCTGTAGATTCACCAGCTCCCATCTGCTCCTGATCACTGTCTTGATCTGACATTGCTCGGTTTCAGCCCCCTCGGTAGTTATCCGGGATGGCTGTAAAAGTGAGATTCTGCTTAATGTCAGGTGTGCTTCCTTCAAAGTTCAAGAAAGAATGACCATTGTTTATAGAAAAAGGTACTTTTACTGAAAATTGAAGTGATCGCAACCAAGGAAAGCAGAATCTGAAACAATAGGCGTGAAAGTCACATATAGAAAGCATCCCCTCCCAACTGTCCAGCGTAAATCATCCAATCCAAAGGTCCTCCAGAGGTCAGGTGGAATCACATGTCTGGCAGTGTCATCAATCTGGAATGTCAGCAGATAGCAGCTTCAAAGGCACAGGACTGCAGTTAAGATTCAGTTTCGTTTCCCCAATACTCCTCTCCAGCACGCTTCCCCGACTAGCAAGACCTCCTCCCGCCCCCCGTTATCATGAGCCGACAAGTAAGCATTGAAAGATTGGAGGCTGACATTCCTCGGTGATGCCAAAGAAAGCCATAAAAGCCATGAATCGTATGTATTCCCTGGGGGGGAAGGGAGGAGACTACCCCAGGGTGGATCCAGAGGAGGCTGCTTGTGGGGGAGAGGAAAAAGAAGCTGAGAAAGGAGCATTGCAGGCCTCTGGTACCCAAGCGAGGGATGCAGCAGCCCAGGGGCCCCCAGCATTGCAGGCTCCACCCCAGAGATGGAAAAAGCCAAAAATCCCCCACCCAACAGATAAGTATGGAGGAAATCTGAAGACCTTGGGGCTTTTCCTGACCCAAGTGTGGAACCACATTCAGGACTGGGGTGAGGATTACTTGTCAGATGCAGCACAAGTGAGATGCGTCATGAATGCCCTAGAGGGAGTGGCAGCTGAATAGATGGTGGTCCTCCACAATAACAACTTCCCCTTGCTGAGAAATTACACCCTATTTATGGGGACTCTTAGAAGACGTTTTGAGGACCACCTAGCCGAACAGAAGGCGAGACTCCAAATGAAGGGCATTCAGCAGGTCTGGAGATCGGTGGCAAAATACACCCAAGAGTTCTGCGAACTGGCACCTTTCATGACAGGGTGGTCAAAAGTAGCCCTACTGGAGAATTATAAAGATGGGTTGAATGAAGACATTTACAAAGACTGTACAGCACAGGGGGTCCCTGAAGATCTGCAGAGCTGCTACATAGTAGCTGAAGACGTGGAGATTGATCTGGCCCAAAGCCGACTCCGTGGGGCCCGTACAGGGGATCCATCATCCTCCCACTACCACAAGGGGGTGCCAAAGGGGGGGGAAGCAGAATTCAAACCCAAGCCGAAGCCCTTCACGTGCTTCAAATATGGAAAGGAAGGTCACCGGGCCGTAGAATGTTTCTCCAAGCCAGTACCAAAACCTACCAGCTCTGAGGCAAAGAAGGCTGACAAAGCACCTGCGAAAGCCCGCGAGACCACCCTGAAAGGAGAAGTCATTGAGTTCACTCCCCGAAACCAGGGTGAGTTGGGAACTCCGACCATCGCAGATGACAGCGAGACTGACACCGACTCCGACTCCGACGACCCTGTGAGTCACAACGGGGGCCCCATGATCATCCCTGTAGAAATAAGGGTGCCAGCCACAAAGGCACACGGACAGTTGCCAGCCCTCCTAGACTCTGGATACACTAGATACATAATCAGCCCAAAAGTGGTGGAGAAGATGGGACTGAGGCTAAAAATGCTAAAAAGGCCCATGGCTTTCTGTCAGTTAGATGGATCGATGGCAGGAGGGGGCCCAGCCAGTTTTGTGACCGAACCCATTCAGATGCAATTGGGGGATCACTTAGAGACTCTCAGTTTTATTGTGGCCCCTGACATGGAGCGACCCCTCATACTTGAACTCCCTTGGCTCCAGAAATGGAACCCGCATGTTAACTGGAGGATGGGGGTTTTGCGCATTCGCGCCGACAAGCCGGGGCTAGAGAGGGAAGAACCCCCCCCCCGGAGGACAGTGTAGAAACCAAGGGGATGGAAACAATAGACCACATTGAGGGGGAGGAGAAGATTCCGAAGGAATATTGGGACCTTTGGGAGGTCTTCAGCAAAAAGGCCTCAGATGTGCTACCTCCCCACAGACCAACGGACTGTACCATTGAAATACTTCCTGGAGTAAAACTCCCTAAACCAAAAATCTATCCCATGACCCCTCGGGAGCTGGGGGAACTACGGAACTTTATTGACAAGAACCTAGAATGGGGGTTTATTCAACCAGCCAGGCCAAGGGTGACAGCGCCAGTACTGTTCCGGGAGAAGGAGGATGGGTCCTTTCGTTTAGTAGTTGATTATAGGAACTAAAACGCCATTTGCGTAGAAAATGTCTACCCCCTGCCGCTCATGAAAGACATGCTAGCCCACCTAGGCAAGGGGAAAATTTTCACCAAGCTTGATTTATGAGAGGCATACTACAGAGTGCAAATCAAGGAAGGGGATGAATGGAAAACGGCATTTAACTGTCCGCTGGGATGTTTCCAGTTTCGGGTGCTCCCTTTTGGACTACAAGGAGCCCCTGCTGTGTTCATGCAATTAATCAACGAAGTGCTGCATGAGCACCTGTATAAGGGAGTACTGGTCTATTTGGTTGACATTCTTATCTACTCTGAGAACATGGACGACCATGTGAAATTGCTGCGGACTGTCCTGAAAAAGCTCAGGGTTGCTGAACTGTATGCCAAGCTCTCCAAGTGTGAATTCCACCAAAGCAAAATTGACTATCTTGGATACCGCATATCGCATGAGGGGATTGAGATGGATCCTGGGAAAGTCCAAGCAGTGTTGGAGTTGGCCGCACCATGCACCCACAAACAACTACAGAGCTTCCTGGGTTTTGCTAACTTCTACAGACAGTTAATCCCCTCGTTTGCCAAAATCGCACTGCCAATAACAAATCTTCTGAAAACAAAAGGTGGAGAAAAACCAAAGCCCTCCCAGCCCCTTGAATGGACTATGGACTATCAGGTGGCATTCAAAAAGCTGAAACAGTTGTTTGCTGCTGAACTAGTCCTTAAACATCCGGACATGGAAGAACCTTTTGTTGTACAGGCTGACGCTAGTGATGTAGCAGTAGGAGCTGTACTTCTGCAAATGAATGCAGAAGGGAAATTACAGCCTTGTGCCTACACCTCCCGAAAATTGATTGAGACTGAGAGGAGATGGGCCATATGGGAGAAAGAAGCCTTTGCAGTCCGCTGGGCACTATTAACGTGGAGACAATTTCTTGAAGGAGCTAAGCACCCATTTGAAGTGTGGACTGATCATAAAAACCTGAAGGCTTTGAAAATGCCGCATAAGTTGTCACCTAAGCAAGTCTGCTGGGCTCATCATTTCAAACGCTTTAACTTCACCCTACGCTACCTTCCTGGAGGGAAGAACTTTATGGCAGATGCGCTTTCCAGACTGCCTCAATACAACAGTGCTAGGACGGAAGTGGTTCGCCCAATCATCCCTTCAACCCAACTGGCGGCACCAGTAACTACTAGACTGCAAGCGAAAGGCAATCCAGCCTTATCGGGCGACTTGCCTCAAAAACTACAAGAAGCTCTAAAAACTGACGAGTGGGTTCAAGCCCACTCAAATGAATGTACACTTTGTGATGGACTAGCTTGGGTGGGAGCAAAGTTGTATGTTCCCGCCAGCTTGAGAGCAACAGTTTTGCAACATGCTTATGATGCCAAAGTGGCGGGGCATTTCAGATTTGTCAAAACTCTATATCTTGTTAAAAGACAATTTTGGTGGCCCGCACTCAAAAAGGATATTGAGGTGTATGTAGCCAGCTATCCTGTGTGTGCCTCGGCCAAGAGACCTCCGGGGAAGCCCTCTGGACTACTTCAGATTGTGGCCAGGCCAGATGCTCCTTGGAAAGAGATATCCATGGATTTTATTGTAGAATTGCCAGATAGTGGGGGGAACACAGTTATATGGGTGGTCACTGATTTGTTTTCCAAACAAGTGCATTTCATCCCATGTCCTAAGATCCCTTCAGCAAAAACACTGGCAAAGATGTTTGTTCAACATGTGTATAGGTTACATGGTGCTCTGAAATGTATAATCTCGGACAGGGGTGTACAATTTACCTCCCAATTCTGGAAAGAGTTCCTGATGCTAATAAGCAACGCCCAGGATTTAAGCTCCGCCCACCATCCCCTGACCAATGGAGTCTGTGAAAGAACCAATTCCGTGTTAGAACAGTATCTGAGATGTTACATAAATTATCAGCAAGATAACTGGTTGGAATTGTTGCCATTTGCGGAGGTGGCTTATAATAACTCTATACATAGCAGCACGGGTTTCACTCCGTTTAAGGTGGCTTCTGGCCAAGAGTTTGTGGCAATCCCAGAGCTACCTCAAGAAAATCTGCAGATTCCCTCTTTGATGGATTGGATCGAACAGTTACAGGGCACTTGGGCAGTAACTTGTAAAGCTCTCGATGAGGCACATCGAGCACATAAAGCCCAGACCGATAAAAAGAGGGGCCCGGCACAACCTTATAAAGTGGGTGACATGGTTTACCTCTCCACAAAATACTTACAAATGTCCCAGAAATCTAAAAAGCTGGGACCTAAATTTGTGGGACCTTTCCCAATAATTCAAGTAATTAACGCAGTTACTGAACTGGAATTGCCAAAGAACTTACGACGAATCCATCCCATGTTCCATGTCAGCTTATTGAAACCGGAACATTCGTCCCCTTTAAGGCCGGACCAAGTACCTCCTCCTGCCCCTATTCTAATTGAAGGAGAGCAACATTTTGAGGTTAAGGAGATCTTGGATTCCAGAAAGCATCATGGTAAAGTGCAGTATTTGGTGGCCTGGAAACATTTCCCATTATCTAAAGCTGAATAGGTAAACAAACGTGATGTCCGAGCACCTAAGAAAGTACAGTTATTTCATACCAAATATCCTGATAAGCCTTAAATTGTATGTATAGTATTGTTATCCTCTTTCCCCTCTTTTGCAGGAATAAGATCTCTTCTACAGGGGGGCCAAATGTCAGCCTCCGTCTTTCAATGCTTGCTTAGTTGGCTGCCATGGTAACGGAGGGAAGGGGAGCTGGGATGAGTGCATGGGGAACGTGCTTGAGGGGAAACGAAAGTGAATCTTAAACTACAGCCTGCGTCTTTGAAGTTGCTATCGGGTCAACGGTCGCAGCATTCCTGATGGATGACACTGCCAGACGTATGTTTCCACCTGACCCCTGGAGGACCTTTGGATTGGATGATTTACGATGAACAGTGGTAGGGGATGCTTTCTATCTGTAATTTTCACGCTTTTGCCTCAGATTCTGCTTTCCTTGGTTGCGATCACTTCAATTTTCAGTAAAAGTACCTTTCTCTGTAAACAGTGGGGTTGGGATCATTCTTTCTTGAACTTTGAAGGAAGCACACCTGACACAAACAGGAGAACTTAAATAGCCAGATTCCCTCCTAATTTCTTAATTTGTGTCCTATCCTATAAGGACATACCATTGAGTGAACGAATGAATTCTTTATTGGCCAAGTGTGATTGGACACACAAGGAATTTGTCTTTGGTGCATATGCTCTCAGTGTACCTAAAAAGAAAACTTACATTCATCAAGAATCTGTTTGACTTCAAACAGCGTCCTTCATTGCGTGTAGCTCAGAGTCTGCTGTAGCAACCTCAATTTGCATATCTTGCCATCAAGATATACAGAGGAAATGGTATAGGGGGCATCTCTCTCTGGCAAGGCTGGCAAAAATGTTTAGAAATTTATCACCGAAGTGTTCGAAGGGCGGGCAAATCAAAGTCAGAGCAATGTAAATGCCCCAGACAAAATTTTTTAAAAAAGGTCTTAAAAAGAATTTTCCTCTTGGACTTCAATCGATGAAGCCTGGATATTTATGCCCCCCCCACACCTCTGCTCTTCCACCAAGCACAGCACCTCTGTATATGCCCCCCACTTTTATGCTTAACAACCTCTTTCCTGAATAAATAAACAGGAGAACTTAAAGAGCCAGCTTCCCTCCCAATTTCCTAAGGAAAAAATTTGATTGTAATGAGTACCTCTGTGTATTTGATAAGCTATATAAGAGTGGTGGTGATGGGGCAGTTAGGGTCCTTCCGGTCCTTCCCTGCGAGGGTGTGGAGCGCCCTGTCTTTCCCTAAACTTCAGTGGGAAGCCTGGCTGACATGCTGGAGGGAGGCCAGAAGGCCACCATGCATGTTAGCCGGGCTCCCCGTTGAATTCCAGGGAAAGACCGTCCACCCTGACCAGGGGCTCTAGCCAGTGATGAAATCTAAAATTTGCTACTACCAGTTCTGTGGGCGTGGCTTGGTGGGGGGGGTAATGTGACTGGATGGGCGTGGCCAATTTTTTTTTACTTTTAAAACCATTTTTTCTATAATCTCTTCGGTGAAGAGGTTGTAAAAAAAATGCTTTCAAAAGGCTCTGATGATCCCAGCTGAGTTGCCTGATCGTCAGAGGGTTTTTAAAAAACTCTCTGCCGATCAAGCAACTCAGCTTGGATCAGAGCTTGGATTGTCAGAGGCATTTAAAAGAAAAAAGCTTTTTTTTCTTTTAAATGGCTCTGACGATCCAAGCTGAGTTGCCTGATTGCCGATTTCAACCCTCTGCCGATCAAGGCAACTCAGCTTGAATCGTCAGAGCCATTAAAAAAAAAAGCCTCTGATGATCACGCGGCTCAGCTGGGCATGGGGGGGGCAGGGATTTTTGCTACCGGTTCTCTGAACTACCCGCCTCCATCGCTACCGGATCGAGCAATCCGGTCTGAACCAGGAGCATTTCACCCCTGGCTCTAACCCTGCCAGGGATGTTTGGGGAAAGGAACATGAGCAGAGAAAGAGACAAGCGATTGGAATTAGTGTTGCGGGCTTCCGGTGTTGCTGCGATCCATACCTGACGGTCTTTTGAAGACTGCCAGCCCAATCGCCTGTCAAAGAGCCCTTTCGGGCACCAGAAACGGCTTGAAAAACTCCAAGACGTGAGGATCTTGTGAGGAGAGCCGGTGGCTGCAGGTAGAGTCCCCTGTGAGACCCCCAGAAAGTTTTTTTTGCTTCTGGGGTGTTAACAGGGTGGGACTCCCTATTCAAGCCGCTGAAGCTCCGGACAACTGGGAAACTCTGCTAAAGTGCAGAGCAAGATAGCGCAGCAGCATTATCAGCACCAAACAACAATAAAGAAGAATTGGGACTTCCTGCTAAATAGCAAGTGTTAAAAGTTTTGTGAAACATCTGAAAGAATTATAGCTTCAAAGTTAAAGTAACTCAGAATTAAGAAGGGGAAAAAAATGGTGTTTGCTTTCAGCGGAGAGCAGCTGAAAGCGAAAGTAATTTGACTTGTGTATTTGGCTACATTTTAAAGTAACAAATCCGGCTGGAAGAGGGAGAAAAATAACTTTAAAAATAGAAACAGTAACAGATTGATATAGACCTGATTGAATCTGGAGAAACTTTTGGGAAGAGTTGCTAGAATTTGTACTGGAAAAGGAAGATCTTTAAGAGGCAAAATGTCAACAAAGCAATCGGGGAGATTCCCCCACTCACAAGCAGAAGCAGCCTCGAACAGCGCAGCTGCAAGCTCAGACAAAGGAAGAGACTTCTCAGGATATTATTATTAAAGAAATTAAGAGATCAGAACAGGAGCTCAAAGGAATTATTAAAGAAAAATTTGATGCAGTCAACAAAGATATTCAAACAGTAGTTAAGGGTCTGTCTGAGGTAGTGTTGCAGATTGATAAAAAAGTGGATAATCTTGCCTCAGATGTGGAGACTAAATTCAAAGAATCTGACTTAAGAATTACAGAGGTTGAAGAAATAACACAAAAAATTGAAAATGAGATTACTATGATGCAATTTCAGTCAATGGAATTTGCTATTAGACTCAGAGGTATAAAAGAGAACAGCAGGGAAGATCTTAAAAAAATTTGTGCTGATGCTTTAGCAGTTTTACTGAAGGTTGAACCTGGCGAAGTCCTATGCAAGATTGATAAGGCTTACAGAGTTAATTCTCATGTGGCTGTACAAAGGCAATTGCCTAGAGATGTGGTGATATATTTTACAGATAGGAGAACAAGAAATGATATTTTGCAAAATTCATTTGTCACTGCTGTTCTAGTTGATGGAGTTGAGATTGGAGTTTTTAAAGAATTACCACCTAAAATGCTAAGGGATAGAAAGGATTTTGGATTTTTGGTGGTAGAACTGAAAAAACAGCAAATACAATTCAGATGGGATGCTCCAATAGGTATAATACTGAGGATATGAGGAGTGAGATACCGCTTAAATACTATTGCAAAAGCAGAAGAATTTTACTACAATGTTTTGAGAGCGGGTTCTCCTCCTCCATGTACATCTTCACCAATAGATAAAGATGTTGAATCACAAATCCAATTTGATCAAGAAACTATGGAACAAATAAAACAGTCGCAAAAGGAGGCAAGAGAGGCACAGAGAGCTGTAGGTGGCGTTGTGGTTGATCCTTTTGTACCACTTGAAATCTCTCCTTCGGAAGAAACATCTAAAACCATTACAGAGGAGGCGTTGGATCTTGAATTGAGAACAACTAAATTGGAAGAGCAACGTATAACCAGAGCAATGTCTAGACAAATGAAGGAAGCACAACAACAGGAGCAATATAAACCACAGCGAGTAAAAAAAGTTAAAGGAAAGTTGCAAGCTGAAGTCATGGGGGGAGCTAAACCGAAGATTACTTCTGTGGAAAAGAATCTTCAGCAATTGCTCTCAAAACTTCAGACTGGATCAAATGATGCTTAAATTTTTGTCTTGGAATGTGAATGGATTGAACTCTCCACAAAAAAAGAAAGAAAGTATTTCATTATCTGAAGCAATTTCATAATGATGTTATCTGTTTGCAAGAAACCCATATAAAACTGCAAGACCAGAAATATTTGATAAATTTAAAATTAGGAATGCAGTTTGTTGCCTCAAACTCAGAAAAGAAGAATGGTGTGGTGATTTATATAAATAAAAGACTTTCAGCTAAAATTATAGAAGCAGATGATTGTGGAAGATATATAGCAATCAAACTTCTTACAGATAGTGGTCCAACCTTGTTGGTTGGAATATATGCTCCAAACCAGCAACAGGAAAGTTTTTATAAGATGCTTCATTTAAAACTTTTGGAATGGAATTATACAACTATTTTAATTATGGGGGACTGGAATGGAGTAATTCAACCTAGAAAGGACAAAAAAAGTATGGCTAAGTTAGGGGCTAAGCTACCACAAGCCTTTTCCGAAATGCAAGAGGATTTAGAAATGAAAGACATTTGGAGAGTCCATAATCCAAATGAATTGGATTTTACTTTTTACTCGGACAGGCATAAATCCTTTTCCAGGATAGATTTAATTTTGTTAACTACTGATCTACTTCCTAAAGTAAAGAAGACAAAGATATTTCCTAGGACTTTGACTGACCACAGTCCGGTCTGGATGGAAATTGAGATGGGGAAAAGAGAAAGAAGATCCTGGAGATTAAATGAAAATTTATTTAGATATGAAAAAAATATAATTGAACTTAAAAAGCACTTAAAGGAGTTTTTTAAATTGAATTCAAACAAAGGTACCCCTATTGAAATAGTTTGGGATGCAGGCAAAGCATATATGCGGGGGGTACTGATTCAAATGAATTCTAAATATAAACAGAATCAACAGAAAAAGAGACTTGACTTGGAAAGAGAGATAAAGAAAAAAGAGCACCGACTGATACAAAAACCAACAGATGGAAAATTGCAAACAGTTATAAAACTTTTGAAGGATCAATTTCAAATGCTTATAGCAGATCAAGCAGCAACTAATTTACAATTTGCAAAGCATAATACTTTTACTAATGCTAATAAACCGGGCAGATGGTTGGCATATACCTTGAGGAAACAATTAACCACACAAACTATTGACAGTATTGAATATGCAGGTAAAGAAGTTTTTCAACAAGAGCTAATTAAGAAGGTCTTTTTGGACTATTATACCAAGTTATATGCTAAAGATAAAATACAGAACAGTTGTATAGATAAATATTTAGAAGAAAAAAGAGTCTCAAAGGTCTCACTAGCTCAAAAAGAAAACTTGGATCAACTAATAACAGTTGAGGAGATTAGTTTTGCTATAAAGCAACTGAAAACAGCCAAAGCTCCAGGGATGGATGGTTTAACTGCAGTCTATTATAAAACTTTACAAGCGGAAATGATTGAGCATCTTAAAGATTTATTTTGTAATATACAACAAGGTGGTAAAATACCTTCCTCATGGAAAGCAGCCTTTGTCTCATTGATACCGAAAGAAGAATCAGGTCCTAAAAAACCAGAAAACTACAGACCAATATCTCTTCTAAATATGGATTATAAAATTTTTGCAAAAGTGCTTGCCAACAGATTGAGGCCAATTATTCAAGATGTAATTCATAATGACCAAGCGGGATTTATCGAAGGTAGATACATGAAGGAGAATGTCAGGCAAATCATAGATTTATTGGACTATCTAGATAAGAATAAACAGATCTCTGCAGTGCTGTTTTTTTTGGATGCAGAAAAAGCCTTTGATCAAGTGAATTGGAATTTTATACTTAAGACTTTGAAAAAAATGGACTTGGGGGAACGGTTTATACAGGCGATTGGCGCAATTTATCACGAACAATCTGCACAACTTATCATCAATGGAAGTTTAACATCCAATTTTAATATACAAAAAGGTACAAGACAAGGTTGTCCATTATCCCCACTATTATTTATTTTAACTCTTGAAGTTTTATTGAATGCAATACGGGATTCGACCTCTTTGAATGGAATAGTTATAAGGCAAGAGGACTACAGAACTAGGGCATTTGCAGATGATCTGGTTGTTACCCTAACACGGCCGATGAAATCAATAATTCAGATGAAAGATATTATAGAAGAATATGGCATGGTATCTGGTTTCAGACTGAACCAGAAAAAAACTAAAATGATGGTTAAAAATTTGACAGAGAGCAAAAAAAAGGAACTGGAAAGTGGCAGGTTTTGAAATTGTTTCAAAGGTCAAATATCTAGGAGTACAAGTCGCAGATTTAAATACAAACTGTTTCAAAACAATTATGAGGTTCTGTGGCAAAAGATACAAAAAGATATGCAAACCTGGAAGAAACTGCAGTTATCTTTACTTGGAAGAATATCAGCAGTAAAAATGAATGTTTTACCTAGATTTATCTTTTTATTTCAAATGATACCGGTGCTCAAATCAGACAAACTATTGCTAGAATGGCAAAAAGGAGTGAATAAATTTGTTTGGAATGAAAAAAAAACCGAGAGTGAAAATGAAAATTATGCAAGATACTCGTGAGAGGTGTGGTCTTAAACTTCCAAACCTTAGAATATATAATGAAGCAGCTGCATTGACACAAATAAGTGATTGGTTTGGAAAAACTAAGACTGAACTGCTGAATATAGAAAGTCATGACCTTGTTTGGGGATGGCATGCATACCTATTTTATGACAATAAAGTGGATAAAGTGTTTAATAGTCATATACTTAGAAATGCCCTGATGAGAATTTGGAAGAAGCACCGAACCGAGTGGGATTATAAGATTCCGTTTTGGCTGGATCTTGCTGATACCATGTGGAATACAAATATTAAGTCACTCGGGGGGGGGGGGTTATACAAAGAGCTACTTTATACTGAAGGGGGCAGATGGCAGTTGAAGACTTTGGAAACGCTGTTGGAAGAAGGGATTTCTTTGACTTGGTTGCAGTACAATCAATTGCAGATGAGATGGAAAGAAGATCAACAAACTGGTTTAATGGAATATGAGGTGGAGTTGGTTAGACAGATAAAAGAGATTGGTCCAATGCATATTAAGAGAATTTATAATGTTTTGTTAGAAAGGGATTCAGAAAATGAGTTAAAGATTGTATGATTAAATGGGCACAGAATTTTTCTCAACCAGTTATGATGGATACTTGGGAAAAAATATGGGTTCAGAATGTCAAATTTACACAGTCACAGAATTTGTGAGAAAATTTTTATAAAATGTTTTATAGGTGGCATTTAGATCCCAAGAAATTGTCTTGTATGTATCCTAATGTTCAACCAAAATATTGGAGATGTGAGTGTTTAGATGCTACATATTATCATATTTGGTGGACCTGTAAGAAAGTGAAGGCTTTTTGGATAAAAATTTGGTGGGTTATGCAAAATGTCTTAAGGAAAAAAATACAATTCTCTCCGCAATTATTTTTATTAGGTATAGTTAAGGATTTTACACTGGGAGAAACAAAATTGATTTTGTATATGGTGACAGCAGCTAGGTTGTTGATTGCTCAATATTGGAAGAATGATGCCCTACCGACTGTGGACCAATGGACTCAGAAGATGGCGGGATTTGCAGAAATGGCGAAGATCTCAGCCTTTTTAAAAGACCAGACGCATGAGAATTATATACAGGAATGGAAAAAGTGGATTGATTACATACAGAATAAATATCAGACTAGAAAATATTATGTAGCTTTCAGCTGAGGGGGATTGATTGATGAGTTAGTAAATAGAGAATAAGTAGGGATGAAACTCCTCGCTGCTAAGCTATACATGAAGCTGGCAAAATGCGAGTTTCACAAGACCAGCCTAGACTATCTGGGGTACTGAGTGTCAAACAAAGGAAGGGAAATGGACCCAGCCAAAGTGAAAGCTGTCCTAGACTGGCAGCCCCCAAGCACCAGAAAACAGCTACAAAGCTTCCTAGGATTCGCCAGCTTTTACTGGCAATTCTGTTAGAATATTCATGACTGGGAAGACATGGTAAAAAGGTCAGCCAATGAATAGGCATAGCAACTAAGTCAGCCAGTTGGGAGCTGAGACAGACTGGAGCCAGGGTGTGTCTTAGTCTGCAACTTCTGATTCTGTGCAGAGAAATGAAACTGAAACCAGTGTGTGTGAACTTGTCTGCTGTTCTGAGTTGAAATGAAACTGTGAATCTGCTGTTGGTATTGTAAATTTACTTCATGTATTATTATACATATAAAGAAGTTAATGAATCCAGCTGAATCAGTTATCTGTGTGTGTTTCTGGGTTTGATTTTTGCAAGAAACTCTGACAGGTTATTTATTTATTATTTATTTATTAGGCGCATTTCTATGCCATCCAACTCCCTAGGGACGCTAGTCAGCTTACAGCAAAAAAACAATGCAAACAATATCCCATAAATTTTTTTAAAAAGAACATTAAAAACCATACACTCCATTCCATGGCTCGGTCTCGCAAGATCGCTGTAGCGAGATCAACAGCCCCAGGCCTGCCGGAAAAGCCAGGTCTTCACCGCTTTCTGGAAGGCCAATAGGGTGGGGGCGTCCAGACCTCAGGAGGTAATTGATTCCAGAGACCCGGGGCAGCCACAGAGAATGTCCTCCCTCGCAGGCCCGCCAACCGACATTGTTTAGCTGACGGGACCCGGAGGAGACCAACTCTGTGGGATCTTCCTGGTTGTTGGGAGCTATGTGGTAGAAGGCGGTCTCGAAGATAGCCTGGCCCTGAGCCATGTAGGGCTTTATAGGTAATAACCAACACCTTGAATTGCGTCCGGAGACCAATAGGGAGCCAGTGCAGCTCGCGGAGAATTGGTGTAATGTGGGTGTATCTAGGTGCACCCACAATAGCTCGTGCAGCTGCATTCTGGACCAACTGTAGTCTCCAAACACATTTCAAGGGTAGCCCCAGGTAGAGTGCGTTGCAATAATCCAACCGTGAGGTGACAAGGTCATGAGTAACTGTAAGGAGAGCCTCCTGATCCAAGTAGGGTCGCAATTGGTGCACCAGGCGAACCTGTGCAAAGGTCCCCCTAGCCACAGCAGTCAGATGTTGTTCCAGTCTTAGCTGTGAGTCTAGGAGGACACCCAGATTGCAAGCCCGTTCTGAGGGGGACAATTTCTCCCCCCCCCCCGGACCAAGGATGGACAATCGACATAGTCTTTAGGAGGCAATACCCACAGCCATTCGGTCTTGTCTGGGTTAAGTCTGAACCTGTTGATTCCCATCCAGGCCTTCACAACCTCCAGGCACCGGCACATCACATCCACTGCCTCACTGAACTGAAAGGGGTGGAGATATACAGCTGGGTATCATCAGCATATTGCTGATATCCCACCCCGTATCATCGGATGATTTCACCCAGCAGTTTCATGTAGATGTTAAATAGGAGGGGAGAGAGGACCGAGCCTTGAGGCACCCTGCAAACGAGGGACCTCTGTCCTCCTACCAACACCGACTGTGACCAACCAGAGAGATAGGAGGAGAACCACCGCAACACGGTGCCTCCCACTCCCAACTCCCTTAGTTGTCTCAGAAGGATACCATGGTCAATGGTATCGAAAGCTGCTGAGAGGTCAAGTAGCACCAAGATAGAGGAATGACCCCCCATCTCAGGCTCGCCAGAAATCATCCATCAGTGTGACCAAGGCAGTTTCCATGCTGTAGCCAAGCCTGAAGCCAGACTGAAAAGGGTCCAGATAATCTGTTTCATCCAATGACCGCAGGAGCTGAAAGTGCCACCACTTTCTCTACAACCTTTCCCACAAAGGATAGGTTGGAGACTGGCTGAAAGTTCTTTAATTCTGCTGGGTCCAGGGATGGCTTCTTGAGGAGGGACCTTACAACCGCTTCCTTTAATGGTTGTGGGAAGGACCCCTCCCTCAAGAACGCATTAACTAAAGCCTGGAGCCAGCCTCATGTCACCTCCTTGCTGGCCGAAACCAGCTAGGCGGGGCACAGGTCCAGCAAACAAGTGGAGGAACTCATCGCACCTACAGCCTTGTCCACTTCCTCAGGAGTCACTGGCTCAAACTCTTCTCACACAATAGGACTAAGACCTGCCCCCGTCATCTCAGTTGGTATTGCCCAATCAGAGTCCAGGTTATGGCCCCAAAGCACACAGAAGACTGTATTGTAATTAAGCAGAAGAGAACAAAGCTGTGAAGGCTTGCAGAATGGCTGCTGTCTGCCTCTACAGAAGAACTCTATTATTTGGGCTGCAAAGATGGAATGTTTCCTGAAGGCTAAGGAGCTCTGGGATATGGTTATTAATCTACCACAGGCTTTTGCTGCTGCAGATCACAGACAGCATGATAAAGCAATGGCTTATATCATCTTAAGTTTGGAAGATGAACAGTTTTTGAATGTAGCTGATTTAAAGACTGCAAAGGAGGTCTGGCTGAAATTAAAAAGTGTGCACGTGAGTGTGTCAGCATGCAATATTGTACAATTATCCAGAAAGTTATACAGAGCCAGTTTGCAACCAGGTGAATCTGTGGAACAGCATTTTATACAAAATGCAAACTTTGTGGAGTTAGAACTGCATTTGATGGAGATCCCTGAGTCTCAGAAGGTGCTGCTAGTGTTAAACAGTCTTGATGAAATATGGGACATTGTTTCTGCAATGTTTTGAGTGCAAACCAGAGCGGGAGTTGCATTTGGAGACTCTAAAGGCTTGTTTGATTGCTGAGGAGCAGAAACACTGTTATAGAAAGAGCCACACAGAGGAATTCCTGAGGTGGGGGCCCAAGGAGCAGATAGAGAAGAATGGAAAATTCCACAGACTGGATGTCTCCAAAAAGATAAGAAGCAGCAGAAGATATCAGATTACAGCCCAGCAAAGACTTTCTAAGCAGAAAGCCCTGCAACAACGGAGGTGTTTAAAGAAGGATTGTTTGCAAAGGGCAAGTTGTTTGCAAGGAAGAAATTATTTGCAAGACAAGAATTATTTGCACAGAAAATTGCAAGATGGACAAATTACTGTTGCAAAAATTGGTTATTGCAATAGCAGAGACAAATGGTTGATTGAAAGTGGGGCAAGTCGAACAATTATTAACAATTCTAAATTGTTTTACAGGATGGATTCAGCTGCTGGAAATGCAGTAGCCTTGGCAAATGGCCAGAAGGCTAAAGTGTGCAAATTTTATATTCGGAAAGAAGGTTTAATTATGTATTATGTGTGCCTGAAATGGAGCATAATTTGCTGAGTGTCTCTAGTTTAGACAAGCAAGGATTTGAGACCACTTTTGCAAGTGGGAGGTGTCTCATAAAGAGAAATGGGAATGTATGTGCACAGAGCATAAAAGAGGATAATCTTTATGTGTTGCAAGGACAAAAGGTTCAATGTGCAGAAACATTTGGAAATACACCACATGATTCATGTGTTCATCTCTTGCACAGGAAGCTTGGCCATGCCAGCTTCAGAGTTTTGCAAAGGATGGACCAGTTTGCAGAAGGATTAAATTTAAAGGGATGTAAGGCATACTTGGACTGTGCAGTATGTAAGTCATCAAAATCCAAGGCATTCCCAGTAAGCAAGTGTAGCACAAGGCAGACAACCTCTAGAGCTGGTACATGCAGATTTGGTTGGGCCAATGCAAGCCAGTTTGGGAGGAGCAAAGTATGCACTGGTCATTGTAGATGACTACAGAAAGTTTAGGTTCTGCTATTTACTAAAGAGTAAAATAGAGGTGCTACAGAAATTTAAGCAATGGGTAATCTTTGTGGAAAGGAGATATAAATAACAGGTATGTCAGCTGCAAACAGGTTCAGAATTCATGTCAACAAGTTTTCAACAGTGGTTGGGACAGTTAGGTATAAAACACAGATGCACAAATCTGTATACGCTGCTGAGAATGGTGTAGTTGAGAGGTGGAATGGTGTTTTACAAACCATGAAGAACTCACTGCTGGAGGATTCTGGTCTGAGCAGGTCATATTGGGTAAAGCCATGTTGACTGCTAATTATTTAATTAATAGACTATGGAGTTCCTCCATTAATGATACTCCATATGCAGTGCTATATGGAAGAAAGCCATCTCTGGCACATTTAAGAGTTTTTGGAAGTAAAGCATGGGTGCATATTCCAAATCAATTAGAAGAAAGGGACAACCAAAGGCTAGAAAGCTCAGGTTTATGGGCTATGAGCCTGGCTCAAAAGGCTATCGTTTTAGCGATGGGAGCAAAAGAATAGTGATTTTCAGGTCGGCTAGTTTTGCAGAGCAAAATTGGAACAGAATTGATGCAAATTTTTGGAATGATTCACTTAGTGACGGTGATTCACATAGTGACATAAACTCACAGTGATGATGTCAGCATTCAGGGAGGAGAAGCTGAAAAAGATATAAAGCAAGTGTCAATGCCATGCACGTTTCAAGAAGTTTAATTGAAAAGCTCTGATAAGCCATCATTACAAGTACATATCTACATATGACAGGAACTAGAAATACCTCACAGGAGCAGCTGAAGGCAACTCCTGGAGAGGCAGGAAATGCATCTCAGACTAATCCTGCCAACACAGCAGACATAACCACTGTAACATCTTCCTTTTTCATATTAACACAACTAACATATATTAAACATTATAAAACATTATTAAACATTATAAACATTATAAAACATTATAAACATTATAAAACATTGTAAAAGTTCCAATGAAAACAACTGCAACATCTTCCCCTTTTCATATTAATACAACTAACACAAAACATTATAAAACCTTATTAGACATTATAAACATTATAAAACATTATAAAATATAATAAAACATTGTAAAAGAGTTCAAATTGTAAAAGGGAACAATATCAACACTTTCTACAAGTTATGTCAAAGATTCAGCTTTGCTGTTAGCTTACGGATGACGCAGTGAAGAGGTCACATGCTCGAACTCCCATTCAGCAGCAAATTTCCTAAATGGTAAACTCGTAAACTGAGGGACCATCATTATCTGAGATCACTTTATCTGGTTGGCCATAACGTGCAAACTGAGTCTTGCATCTCTCTCTTTTTTTTTTATTGAAAAAGTTTTAAAAGTTTTACATACATTTTCTCCCCCCTCCCCAACCACCCCCCCGACTTCCCAGAGCAAATACAAGATAAAATACAGCTCAAATTCTCTAAATTAAACTCCATTTCACACTTATCATAATCATAATCATTAAACAAGTAGATAAAAGGAAAGCAAGTCTTCTTTCTTCTTATTCCATCTAATTCAACAGAATTAATCTCCATTTATAATTACAGCAGTTAATAAAACAATTAAGTATTACCTAATCAAACCTATCATTACTCAATATAGCTAATTAATACTTAACAAATTATTAAGTCTATACAATTTAACAAGATATTTTATAACTTCTTTCATTTAAAACAAAGAAAAAAAACCCAACAACAACAACAACAACAAAAAAAAAGAAACCCTCATTCAAAAAAACCCAAATTTAAAATAAAATACTATATAAAGTCTTCCGTCCTCCACTTTTAAACCATCAAGGTCCAATTATAGTTAAAACACTTAATAAAAAAATAATAAATTTTTTAATTCAAAAAAAATATAACAATCAAACCTCTTATTAATTTATCAATACAGATAAAACGTCATTTAATAACTATATCAAACATTTAAATTCTTCATACTAGATTAAACCAGTTGCTAATCTTCTTGTCTTCACATCTTCCAACAGCATATAGAATATCTTCATTTGCGTCTACCCACCTAAATAAAAAATTGCTTCTTTATAACCCCCCCCGAGTGACTTTATAATTATATTTGAAATAGTATCCATCAAATCCAGTCAAAAATTAGATTAGTAAATTCATCAGATGTATTAGGGAAACCACCAGAAGACGTAGAATTGCCCTAGGTCCATAGTCCTTTTGCCTTATGTTTATTACCATCAAACAGGAAACTCCAATTTACTATATTCAATAAAACTTCTGCGATTACAATTAGATCCAGATTTATTACAGTCCTTAATAAAATATTCCAAATCATTCAAGTCAGGGCATATTTCACAGCCCAACACACCAGCATTGCTGTGATCTGTTTATTCTTCTCAAAATATTCCAATACAGCTGTAAATTGCCTCCTCATTGTCGCTCATCACTTAGTTAACTGGCATTAAACTGCTGTCTGCTTTTTTTTCCCCAAAAATTCAAAATCTTTAAACAGTTAAACAATACTTTTTAAGGACCATCATCTCATCAAGCACGGTTATTTTCCATTTCTCCAGTCTTTCTTCTTTTCCTTTTTACGAACTTTCTTCTTAACTTTGATCCCTCTGCCTTTTTTAACTCCAGTAAAATTTTGCGGTTTTTGGGATTGCATATTATAAAATTTTTGCAGAAATGTAGCTTCTTCTGGAAACAGCTCTTTAAATGCAGATTGAGTTTTATAAAAAAAAAATCATGTAACCAAAATTTCCAAGATTTCTTGCTCCTTATTCTGCTCAGCATTCATCTTTCTCTCCTCAGTAAAATCTGCTATGATCTGTTGTTGTTTTTTTGCATCTCCCAACTCTTCATTCAATCCCCCCACTGCTAGATTGCAACTCAGTATTTCCATGTATTTCATTGTTTCCAGCTTGAGAAGCTTGAAATATAGTATCAATTCTTTTCAATAAAGCAGAGGTAATTGAACTCAAAGCTTCCTCAAAATCAGACCATTGAGGGTTAATTAACCCTCCTTTGCTTTCTTTGCTTTCAAGAAGACCAGCCATCTTGCCCCCCCTTCTTCCTTCCCTTCCAGAAGGACAGAAAAAAAAGGGAAAAAAAAGAGTTTCAAGAAGAAAAAAAAAGACCCTTTACAATTTGTAATTTGTATTGCTGCTTGAATTATTATTATTGCATCCTTTCTTATTTCATCCACTTTTCAAAAAGGAGTTTTACGTTTCAAATAGGGGCTTGTCAATAATTACTTTTAACTTTCACTTCTTCACGCCCTGTTGAAACTCAAACGCCATCTTGCTTTCACTTTCCACTTAGGGAAAATCTTTTAAAGAAAGTAAGTCCCTGGAGTTAAAAAAAAAGAAAAAAAAGTACTTGCTGTTTCATTCGTGCAACTTGTGCTCCGCCAGCTTGATTCAAGAAGTATTTGTTTAAAATTGGTTGCTGGGATGGTAACGACATGTAGCTCTGCAAAGCAGAGACATCCAGGGTCCGGAGTACTGACAGGCTTAACGGGGAGCTCTCATCTTCGAGCGCCAGATTATGGGTAAAATCTGGCACTCTCAGGGAGCTCTACCCCACCCGTCTACTCACTTTCCCCCCTCATACCAGGGGGAAAGTTTTCAAACCACAAGACAGCCGATAGTCGCTGTTCTTGCAGTTCTACGAAGCCCTGGGCTGGCGCTTCAAAAAGAAGCGTCCGGCGATGTCACAGTCCCACCGGAAGTCTGAGTCTTGCATCTCTTAATGGTAGTCTCAGCTGAACAGTCCGTAAGGGGTTCAATTTCCCAAAAGTCAGAATAATGATCAACTAATATTAGATACTCTTTTCCTGCATAGTTGAACAAGTCTGTACTAACAATCTGCCAAGGATGTGATGGTATCTCGTGTGACATCATGGTTTCTCTTTGTTGTGAATATGCATATTCATTGCAGGTGGAACAATTGCTAACAAAGTCCTTGATTTCACCCTGCATGTTGGGCCAGTAAAGCGTGTCACGGGTTTGTCTATAGCATGCCTCTCCGCCAATTTGGCTCAAGTGTATGCGCAATAACATCTCTGCTCTCATTGACCTAGGCACTATGACTCTTGGGCCCTTGTATAAGATCCTGTTTTGTACAGCGATCTCATCTCTGAAAGACCAATATTCCCTCACTATTACCGGAACGGCCTCCTTCTCATCCGGCCATCCACTCATAATGATAGCCTTCAGTGCCTGTAAAGCTACATCAGTACCTGGGTGCTGCCTAAGCTGACATAGCCACTGATTTGTGACATTAAGATAGTCTGCTTGATTAACTTCAGCAAAGTTTGTTCCTGTTGCAACCAGAAGACCGTCTGATGCTCATGTTCTCCTCCAAGTGTCACATGATCTAACGTAGCCCTACTCAAGGTATCACTAATATACATTTCACGTCCTGGCTTGTAGACAACATTAAGGTTGTAATTCTGCAAACTAAGCATCATGCTCTGCAGCTGTTTGGGAGTGCACAAGAGAGGCTTCTTGAATATGGCTATTAGTGGCTTGTGATCAGTTTTGGCTGTGATTGTATCCCGGCCATAAAGATAATGATGGAAATGCTGGCAGGCAAATATAATACTTAAGCATTCCTTTTCAATTTGAGCATAATTCAGCTTGGCAGAAGAGAATGCACAGGACGCATATGCAATCAGCTGACCTTCTTGCATTAGGCAACATCCTAGGCCATTTTTGCTCGAGTCACTTTGGATGGTAACAGTTTTTGTAACATCATAATAATTTAACATTGGAGCTATAGTGACCAAGCATTTTATCTCCTGTACTGCCTGCTCATGCTTGGGAAGCCAATGCCAAACTGCATCTTTGTCCAGAAGGTATCTCAATGGCTGACACACCTCTGATAGGTGCAGCAAAAATTTTGCTAAATAGCGGGACTTCCGGTTGAGCTGTGTTCGTCGCTGATGGTCCTTTGAAGACCACCAGCCCTGCCGCCTGTCAAAGAGCTGTTTTGGAGAACAGAAACGGCTCGGAAAACTCCCGATCTTTTAGGATGTGGTGAGGAGAGCCGGTGACCTTAGGTAGAGTCCCCTGTGAGACCCCCAGGTGTTCTGGGGAGTTAACAGGGTAGGACTCCCTTTTTAAGTTGCTGAAGCTCCAGACGACGGGGAAACTCTGCCTCGAGCAGAGCCAGACAGCGCAACCAACTAAATAACCAAACACAACAGCAGGGTGGAATCGGGACTCTAAAATAAAACACAAGTATTTTTAGCCCTGTGGATCAATTTAAAGAACTATAATCCTAAAACCTGAGAAACTCTGAGAGGGGAAAAAAAGGGAAAAAATGGCAATTGCTTTCAGCGGAAAGAGCAGCTGAAAGCGAAAGTGGACTGGTTTGATTATTGCAATACATTACAAAGTTACAGATTCGGCTTGAAGGGGGAGAAAAAAAAATAAAAAATAAAAATAAAATCAACTACAGAGATTCTTATTGAACTGATTTAATCTGGAGAAATTACTGGGAAGATTTGGATTTTGTATTGGGAATAGAAGTCGTATACGTGGCAAAATGTCATCAGAACAAACAAAATGAGCCTTGGATAGTACAGTGGTCTAAAGCCCTGTTATTAACATCAGCTGCCTGCAATTATTGCAGGTTCGAATCTCACCAAGGCTCAAGGTTGACTCAGCCTTCCATCCTTTCTAAGGTAGGTAAATTGAGGACCCAGTTTGTGGGGGCAATAAGCTGACTTTGTATAAATATACAAAAGTATGAAGGCTATTGCTTAGCGCATTGTAAGCCGCCCTGAGTCTCCGGAGAAGGGTGGCATATAAATCAAATTAAAAAAAAAAAAGCAGAGGCTAAGTCAGCAGGGGCAGGCTCCCCCACTCATAAACCAGAACAGTCACAAAGCCAGACAAAGGGGGATGGCTTCCAGGATTTAAAAGAATTTATTACCAAAGAAATTAAGGATGTTAAAGGGCTTGTTCAAGAAAAGTTTGAATTAGTTAACAAGGACATCCAAACAGTGGTGAAAGGCCTGTCTGATGTTGTTCTGCAGATTGATAAAAAGGTGGAAAAGCTTGCATTGGAAGTGGATACTGGGCTGAGGGATACGGATTCTAAAATTAGTGAAGTGGATGGAAGAAACCAAAGACTTGAAAATGAGATAACAATGATGCAATTTAGGCAAATGGAATTTGCCATTAGGCTCAGAGGTATAAAAGAGAACAGTAGAGAAGATTTAAGGAAAGTTTGTGCTGATGCTTTGGCAGTGTTATTAAAGGCTGATGATCCTGATGAGATTTTTTTTTAAATTGACAAGGTCTACAGAGTGAACTCTCGGGTGGCAGTTTATAGACAATTGCCTAGAGATGTGGTGATATATTTTACAGACAGAAGAATAAGAAATGATATCTTGCAAAGGTCATTTACCTCTACTGTTCAAATTGATGGATCTGAAATTGGAATTTTTAAAGAATTGCCTCCTAAAATGTTAAAGGATAGAAAGGATTTTGGATTCTTGGTGGCTGAACTGAAGAATAGACATATACAGTTTCGATAGGATGCACCAGTTGGTATAATATTGAGGATGCAAGGAGTGAGATATCGCTTAAATACTATAGCAAAAGCGGAAGATTTCTATTACAATATTTTGAAAGCGGGCTCAACAACTCCACGAAGATCTTCTCCAATAAACAAGGAAGCTGAAGAACAGAGAGAGTTTGATTTGGAGACGGAAGAACAAATAAAACATTCACAAAAGGAAGCAATGGAGGCTCAGGGAGCTACAGGGGGTATTCTGGTTGACCCTCTTGCACCATTTCCAGTTTCTTCCCTAGAGGATATATCAAAAACTACAAGAGACGTGGCGTTGGATCTTGAACTGATGGCATCTAAAGCGGATGATCAGCGTATAACTAGAGCAGTTTCTAAGCAAATGCAGGAAGCACTCCAACAGGAGAGAGCCAAGCCACAACGAGCAAAGAAGGTTAAGGATAAGGTACAAGTTGAAGTTATGGGAGGAACAAAGCCGAAGATTACCTGTGTGCAAAGGGATCTCCAGCAAATGTTCTCAAAACTTCAGAGCAGCCCAAATGATAATTAAATTTTTGTCTTGGAATGTGAATGGATTGAATTCTCCACAAAAAAGAAAGTATTTCATTATCTGAAACAATTTAATAATGATGTTATTTGTTTGCAAGAAACTCACATTAGAATACAAGATCAGAAATATTTGATAAATTCCAAATTAGGAACGCAATTTATTGCTTCAAATGTGGAAAAGAAGAATGGAGTAGTGATATATATAAATAAAAAATTTTCAGCTAAAATTATAGAAGCAGATGAATTTGGTAGATATATTGCAATTGAACTCTTTACAGATAATAGTCCAACCTTGGTGGTTGGAATCTATGCTCCTAACCAGCAACAAGAAAGTTTTTATAAAATGCTTCATTCGAAAATTCTAGATTGGAATTTTACATCTATTTTAATTATGGGAGATTGGAACGGAGTTATTCAACTTAAAAAGGATAAAAAGAGTCCAGCTAAAACAGGTGTTAAATTACCGCATGCCTTTTTTGATATGAAAGAGGATTTGGAACTGAAAGATATTTGGAGAATCCGTAATCCAGATGATTTGGACTTTACTTTTTATTCTGATAGGCATAAATCTTTTTCCAGGATAGATTTTATTTTGCTAACGGTGGATTTACTTCTTAAAGCGAGGAAAACGAAGATATTTCCTAGGACATTAACAGATCATAGTCCGGTATGGATAGAAATTGAGATGGGAAAGAAAGAAAGAAAATCTTGGAGATTAAATGAAAATTTATTTAGATATGAAAAGAATGTAAATTAACTTAAGAACCATATAAAGGAATTTTTCAGATGGAATTTAAATAAAGGTACACCTACTGAAATAGTTTGGGATGCAGGTAAAGCATATATGAGAGGAGTACTGATACAAATGAATTTTAAGCATAAACAAAATAGACAGAAAAAGAGAATAGAATTGGAAGGAGAGATAAAGAAGAAGGAACAGCTTTTGATGAAAAATCCAACAGATGGGAAATTACAAGAAATTATCAAACTTTTGAAGGACCAATTTCAAATGCTTATAGCAGAACAAACAGCAACTAACTTACAATTTGCAAAACATAATACTTTTGCTAACGCTAATAAGCCGGGCAGGTGGCTGGCTTATACATTGAGGAAGCAACTAACTACACGAACGATTGACACATTGAATATTCCGGAAAGCAAGTCTTTCAGCAAGAACTAATCAAAGAAGCCTTTTTGAATTATTATTCTAAGTTATATGCTAAGGACAATATACAGAATAAACTTATAGATAAGTATCTTGATGGAACAAGGGTTACTAAGATTTCATCTGCTCATAAGGAAAGAATGGATTAATTAATAACAGCTGAGTAGATTAGTTTTGCTATAAAACAATTGAAACCAGCAAAAGCTCCAGGGATGGATGGCCTAACTGCAGTTTACTACAAAACTTTACAAGCTGAAATGATTGACCACCTTAAAGATTTATTTTGTAGCATACAGCAAGGTGGTAACATACCTTCTTCATGGAAAGCAGCTTTTGTATCATTGATACCGAAAGAAGATTCAGGTCTGAAAAAATCAGAAAATGGCAAAGATTTCTGCTTTCCTAAAAGATCATACACAAGTGAATTATGTGCAAGAATGGAAAAAATGGATTGACTATATACAAAATAAATATCAAACTAGAAAATATTATATAGCTTTCAGCTGAAGGAGATTAGACAAATATGATTATGCTGACTAGAGTAAAGAGGATAGAATATGAAGGGGTTGCACAATATATATTGTGTTTGTAGTTATAATAGACTTATATAGTGGAAGTCCGAAGGGGGGGAGGGGAGGTTGGGTAGGGATGGGGAGGGAAGGGGGAAATGTATTTGATAGTTTATATGTTTTAAATGTATAACTTGTGGGGGGATGGGGGGGAAAGGGGGGGAAATTTGTATTTGAAAAACTTTTTCAATTAAAAACATTTTTTTTGCTAAATAGGTAATAAAACCAATAAATCTCTGCACTGATTTAGCATCACCAGGCGGTGGCATCTTCACAATGGCTCTTATCTTATCTGGATCAGCTTTCAAACCTTGTGAGGACAAGATATGCCCATGGAAATGGACTTCGTGTACTTTAAACTGCAACTTCTTTACACTGAGCCTTAACCTGCCTACACCGATCTAATAGTGCTATTAGCTTCTCATCATGGTCATGCTCAGCTTCTTCATCTGTTTCTCCACAGCCAACTATAAGAATATCATCAGCTATTGGCTCAATTCCATTGAGCCCACTTAATAGTTCGTGCTGCTTTCGTTGATACACCTTTGGTCCTACAGAAACTCCAAAGGTTAATTTGAGCCATTTTTTTTTACCCCATGGAGTCCAGAATGTAGTTATGTAGCTACTCGTTTCATCCAGTTTACACTGTAAGAAGACATCTCTGGCATCAACAAGTGTGAAAACCTGTGCTTTGGATAGCTTGTGCAAAACGTCATCAAATGGTAGTGACGTTTCAGGGCCATATTCAGAAACTTAGGATCGATGCAAATTCTAATCTTCTCCAGCCTCCTAATAACAACCATGTTGCTTATCCAATCAGTGGGCTCAGATACTGACGTAATATGTACTTCTGCCCCGTACTTATTCCAGTTGTGCTTTAACCTGCAGCTTAATAGCTACAGGCACATTATGTAGAGCACTTTGTACTGGAGAAATAGTAGGGTCAAGTTCAAAATGAACCTCTCCTGGAACAGATACTATGGGGCCCTCAAACACCTCCTTGTAAACTTGGAGGATTTGCTGTTTTGTCAATGGCCCCACCAGAGATAACTCACAACATTGTGTAACTCGGCTGGAATGGTAAACTGCATCAACCCCAAGCGCTCATATGTTGATCCTGACAATAGTGGTTTCTGATCAGCTTCCACAAACTCAAATTCAAGTTTATAAATATCCCCACGTATGCTGCATTCTGTTTGAAATAGGCCCAGTGAGTCCATTAGTTCCCCTGACTATAACTCCAGTTTATTACAGCTAGGCTGAAGAAGTATCTCAGGTGCCAGTTTCATTTTATCTTTTAGACTCATAACATCACATGTTGCACCTGAGTCCAGTTGGCAGGGTTGAATTATGTTGTTAAACCTGAGATTTACAAACCATTTTTTGCCTTTAGAGTGTACTACTCCGATACATTATTTCCTATAAACCACATCAGTGGTAAACAAGGATGCATCCTCCGAGTCTGACATTTCCTCAATTGTGTGCAGCTTCCGCATTTCCCTTTTCCATGCCTGACACACTCCTGCAAAGTGATTTAACCTCCCACATGCTCTACAGGTTTTCCCATATGGAGGGCACTGCTCTCTCTCTTGTATATGCACTCTGCCACAATACTTGCATGCTCTTTGATTATTTGCAGATGAATTATAAAGCTGCATTTTATGCTGGTGCTTGTGTTGATAATTCATCATACTTGGCTGTTGTTTAGAGACTGTATTAACACAATCCTTAAGCTGCTCTAGAGCTCTCAGCTGTTTGTCAGTAAGTTCTATAGTCTGACACATCTCAATTGCTGTTTGTAGGCTTAAATTATGCAGCCTCAAGAGGCGATGGCATGTGCTTTCACTGGTAACGCCCAAAACTATTTTGTCCTGAGTTCATCCCTTAAGGGGCCATAATCACAACTTGCAGCTTTTTCCTTTAAGTGTGTGACAAAGCTATCTATAGTTTCACCTTCTTGCTTGCAGTTGCCAAATATATATCTTTTGTAAATGACTTTTTAAAGAAGTCTAAAATAGATCTCTAAAGCATCTAAGATATCTTTGGTATCACTTTTTTGCTCCTTAGAAAGGGTTAAGTTGTGTTTATAAATGTGGAGGCATTCACTGCCCATCAACCACCAGAAATTGCCTCAAATGTATCAGGAAGACATGGATCCCACTTCTGACACCATGTTTCAAGAAGTTTAATTGAAAAGCCCTGATAAGCCATCATTATAATTATATATCTACATATGACAGGAACCAGAAATACCTCACAGGAGCAGCTGAAGGCAACTCCTGGAGAGGCAGGAAATGCATCTCAGACTAATCCTGCCAACACAGCAGACATAACCACTGTAACAACGCAGGTCAGAGCAATGGAACAAGGGGATTCCACCTGACAGGTATTCTGCTAGTAAAGTAAAGGTGTGTAATGTATGGTGTGAGCCAAGAAACTATAAGGAAATATTGGCATTACCTAAAATTGAACAAAGTGGAAAGAAGCCATGTACAAGGAAATGAAATCCATGGATGAACATAAAGTGTTCACATCTATGGCTTTGCCACAGGGTAGCAGGGTAGGATGCAAATGGGTGTACAAGAAGAAAGTACTACCCAATAATGAGGTACAATATAAAGCAAGATTAGTGGCACAAGGTCTTTCACAGATGAAAAATGTGCACTATGATGAGGTATTCACGCCAACTGTAAAGAGTGAAAGCATAGACTGGCACTAGCATTGGCAGTGGCACATGGCCATAAAATTTGGCATTTTGACATAACCACTGCATTCCTCAATGCAGAATTAGAGGAAGAAATTTACATGGTTCAAGCACCAAAGTATGAAAGTAAAAAGCCTAACATGGTATATAAATTGAACAAGGCCATTTATGGGCTGAAGCAGTCAGTCAGGAATTGGAATATATGTTTAGATACTGCATTGAAGGGTCTTGGGTTCAAGAGTTGCAAGGCTGATGGTTGCATATACACTGGAAAGTTACAAGGGGGAGATTGTAAACTATTAGCATTTGTGGATGATCTTTGTTTCATTGCAAAGGATGTATCACAGTAAAAGGGTTTTCAAGTATTTGAAGGGAACTGTGAATGTGAATCTTCAAATACAAGTATCTGAAGAATATTAAGTTATTCAATGTTATGTCTATTCCAGTCATGAAGAGAGGAGTGTTAGAATATTTATGACTGGGAAGACATGGTAACAAGGTCAGCCAATGAATAGGCTTAGCAACTAAATCAGCCAATTGGGCGCTGAGGCAGACTGGAGCCAGGGTGTGTCTTAGTCTGCAGCTTCTGATTCTGTGCAGAGAGATGAAACTGAAACCAGTGTGCATGAACTTGTCTGCTGATCTGAGTTGAAATGAAACTGTGAATCTACTGTTGGTATTGTAAATTTACTTCATGTATTATTATGCATATAAAGAAGTTAATGAATCCAGCTGAATCAGTTATCTGTGTGTGCTGGGTTTGATTTTTGCAAAAAACTCGTGACAAATTCATTCCATCCTTTGCCAAGATTGCCCTGCCCATCACAGAATTGTTAAAAATTGGGGGGGAGAGGCAACAGCCATGGCCAACCCAATCCCTAAACTGGACTTTAGACTGCCAATGGGCATTCAAAATGCCAAAAGCCCTGTTCTCCAAGGAGCTGACCCTCAGGTATCCTGACCCAAAATAGCCTTTAACTGACCAAGCAGACACTAGTGATTTAGCCGTCATGGCAGTCCTCTTTCAGAAAAATGCCAACAGTGATTTACAGCCATGTACCTACACCTCTAAAAAACTAACCGAGACTGAAAGGAGATGGGTGGTGCGGGAGAAGGAAGCCTATGCAGTCCGATGGGCCTTATTGACCTGTTGACACTTCTTCAAGGGCAGTCATATTCCGTTTGAAATGTGGACCAACCACAAGAACCTAGAAGCACTAAAAACCCTGTGAAGGCTTCCCCCCAAACAAGTCCGCTGGGTGCAGTGCTTGCAATACTTCAAAAGGTTCAACTTTGAGCTGAAGTACATCCCGGGGGGGGGGGGGACACCTCCTGGCAGATGCCCTGTCACGCAAGCCACAATATGAAGTAAACTTGAAGAGGTGATTCATGCCCTAATCCTCCTTCCCAGCCTGCCTCCCAAGCTACGATGCGTGGCCAAGCCAGTGTTGTGGTCTGCCAGCAGCCTGCGGAGCTGGCAGTGGAGTCAGACAGTGATGAGGCTGAGCAAGAACATGAGCCAATCCTGGAGGGTGGGGAAGGCCCAGATGAGGGCTCTACATTGGAGGCAGAGATGGGGCCAGGGCCATCGGGGAGTGATGTGTGGACTTTGGAGCCTCCAGAGGCTGACAGTAGAGAGGCAGAGGAACAGGAGGTGCCTGTTCCTAGTGCACGTATGAGAAGAGCTGCCAGAAGGCAGGAGCAGATAAAGTAGAGAGGACGACTTGGGAGTAGGGCCAAGAGATGATTGGTCCTCCCAGCAAGACCAGCAACGGCTCTTGGCCTCTTTGCCGGAAGACAGTGTTGAGAGAATTGCTTCTTGTTTCACTGTATTCATTTCTTGTTGGCATCTTCTGCTTCTGAACTTTTGCCAAGAAAAGCCTTGGCAGTTTCCTAATTATCCCAATTATTGGTGATAAACTGAGGAATGGTGTTTTGAAGAATTTGCTTTAATTTAGTTTGGACTATGCTCAGAATGAGTTAATTCTCAGCTGTTCTAATAAAGTCTGTTTGTTTTTGAACTGTTTGTATTTAATACTAACTACTTAGGCCTGGGTCACAACAGCCAGATGGGATGGAGCGACAAGCAGGGGGGAGGGGTGACCAAGAAATTGAACAGTGAGCTGCCTGCAGACCCATGGTACAACAAAAACAAGGAGGCACTGACCCTAAGAGAAGGACTCGTCTGGAAAGGCTCCAAGCTGTATTCTCCAACAGAGTGATGACTCCAAGCAGGCAGGACATTTCGGTTACTTAAAGACCCTGCATTTGGACAGAAGACAGTTCTGATGGCCCAAGATGAAGGAGGTGGTTGAGGACTATGTCAAAAGCTGTGCAATGTGCACAGCCATGAAAAAAAGACCAGGGTTAGAGTTAGGGTTACATGACCAGGAAGCCCCCAGATCCCCAGAGAATACCGGGACCTGGCAGAAGTGTTCAGTGAGGAAAAATGTAATGCCCTCCCACCTCATCATCCTACAGACTGTGCCATAGAGTTCATACCAGGGGCCAAACTGCTCAAACCAAAGATGTATTCCATGACCCCAAAAGAGATGACTGAATTAAGGTAATACATCAACACTAACCTGGCCCAAGGATTTATACAACCTGCCAAATCCAGAATAGCTGCCCCAGTCCTCTTCAAAGAGAAGAAAGATGGGTCAATGAGATTATGCATGGATTTTAGAGGTATTACTGCAGTGTGCATGGAAAACACCTACCCCTCATGAAGGACATGCTAGCCCACTTGGCAAAGGGGAAGGTGTTCACCAAACTAGGCCTACTATCGGGTGTGAATAAAAGAAGGCGATGAGTGGAAAACTGCCTTTAACTGCCGTTTATGCAGCTTCCAATTCAAAGTGATGCCCTTTGGGCCACAGAGGGCCCCTGTGGTCTTCATGCAGTTAATAAATGAGGTGGTGCATGAGCACCTTTACAAAGGAGTCTTTGTGTATCTGAACGACATTCTTATCTTCTGTGAAACCCTAGAGGAACACATTAAACTGGTCCGCCAGGTTCTGAAAAAACTCCTCGTGGCTAAGCTATATGCAAAGCTGTCAAAATGTGAATTCCATAAGACAAGTCTGGACTACCTGGGCTACCGAGTGTCAAACAAGGGAGTGGAGATGGATCCAGCCAAAGTCAAGGCAGGCCTAGATTGACAGCCCCCACATACCAGAAAGTTGGGTTTTCTAACTTTTACTGGCAATTCATCCCGTCCTTCACTGAAATTGCCCTGCCCATCATTGAACTATTGAAAATGGGGGGGGGGGGACTATCTGCAGCAACCATGCCAAGCCAACCCCTTAACTGGACTCTAGAATGTCAGTGGGCATTTGAGACATTAAAGACTTTATTTGCCAAGGAGCTGACCCTCAGGCACCCTGACCCAGAACAACCCTTTGTCTTCCAAGCCGACGCCAGCAACATGGTTGTCATGACAGTCCTTCTCCAGAAAAATGCCAACGGCGATTTGCAACCCTGCGCATACACCTCCAAAAAACTGATAGAGACTGATGGCTGTGTTTGCACAAAAGCTTCTTTGAGCACTACCATTTTTTGCCCCATCACATACATCTTTTGAACCAGTCTTAGTCATAAGAACCCAAAACAGATATTCCTCTGGGTTTATGTAAATCAAGCTTCTTAAGGGGCCTTTTTGGCTTAGCAGGAAAACATTTGAGAACATTCTTAGAGAAAGATGAAAATACAAATATTTGTAAAAGCAATAGTTTTAGTCCTAGAAAGCATTCTTCTTCCCCTGCATTAACTGCCCTTTACTTTTCCCCATGTTATGACTCTTCTGCATTTTAAAATGTAACATTTTGATAATGAATATTAGTATCCTCCCCCAGAAGAAACAAACTACAAGACACTGTTGGAAGAAATATCCTTCTGGGTTCAGTTCCAAATGGGGAAAAAGACACTGGATTCACAGAAGTTGCTTGGAAAGGTTTATTGATGAACATTTATTTATTTATTTATTTATTTATTTATTTATTTATTTATTTTTATTCAATTTGTATGCTGCCCCTCTCCAAAGTCTCAGGGCGGTTCACAATGCATTTAAAATCATTATCAGGATCACATGGCTTGAGATCCTGAGCAGATTCACATAGCTTGAGTTCCTGAGCAAAAAAAAAAGGACCGAGATGCTGAGAGTGCCTTGGTTTTATGCCCTCTGTTGGGCTTTGAATTTGAGCTTGTATTCTGATTGGTTGTCAGACTCCCATGGGACCATGCAGGGACAATTCTGTTGTTTCTCCTGAGTCCCAAGCTTGGTTGAGCCTTGCTGGATGATGCAATCTCCCCAGGTGCCATGTGGTGAGTTCTGTTGTTAGATGGGTAGAGGGCTAATCCTATCTTCCTTGGATCTTGGTTGAGGGCATTTACCTATGCATAGACCTAGCTATCTCTTTATCTCTTCAATGTGGATATCTGCTGTGGGCTATTGAGGGTGGTGGGGGCTATTAAGAGTGAGTCTGTTTTCTGCCTAAAAACATGCTTCTCCATTTCTTAACCAGGGAAATAAAATATTCTGCCTTTTTAATATTTCCTAGAATATTTCATTTTCCTAGGAGAGGGTGGGTGCTAACTTCCTACAACACAAAGCAGAATTAAAACCGGAGTGACAAGTCTCCACCGGTGACCATTCAATGAGACAGAATGTGAGTCAAGCTGGTGCTGTCCAACTTCAAGTGAAGCTTTTCCCTTGAGCCAATAGAAGTGCATCTCAGGCTTCTCTGCAAGTGTGTTTTTACAAGTGTGAGCCAGTGAGCCCGCAGAGAAAAATAGGAGGAGGAGGGGCAAGAGCAGGAACCACATGAAAGCTACATTGCTGCCAGAAGTGAAGGAGGCAGAAAGTTCAGCTGTTGCTGCTTTTCAGAATCTTTTACTAAGATGCCCTTTCAAAACAGTTCTTCCTGGACAAGGAAACAGAAACTGATTTTGACAGGGGTGGTAGTGGTGCTTTTGGGCACCATGACTGTTTTTGTGGTTTGTGGACTGCTCAGGCTTGGAAGGAAGAAGACCCCCACTGCAGAAGAACAGCAGTGGAAAGGCAGAGGGACCACTGAACACCTGGTGGAAATTGTCCTGGGAAGATGTTACAACTTCATTACTACAATAAATTCTGAACTCAGGTGAGTGGCAGGGTATTCTTGCAAAAACTGAAAGCAGGACTGATCCAAAGGGTATGCAAAAAGGAAATAAGTAGGAAAAGGAAATGTCTGAAGCTTCTTTTCCAGAAAAATAAATATTTTCTAGCAGTTGGAAATAATTTTATTCTGAAATGTATCATACTTGCAAGAATATACAGTATATAGCAAATAGATTTGCTATTTTCTTCTGAGGAATGCTCTATTTTATTACAGAAACATATTTAATAAAATAATATAAAAATGTATGTTCTGCCTTCAAATGCATCTGCATCCTTCAGGGCTAATCATATCAGAATTTCAATTATCCCAGCAAACTATTTCAATTAATGGACAATCCATATACATAGACATTTTCACATTTCTTCCACAGCAAGTAGTATAGGCATGTCTGTTGTCTCTAATATTAGAAATAATACCTGACAATTGATTACCTTCTCTGAAAATCCCCCACACACTTTTTTTGAAAATTCCAGCTACTTGTCTGAAATGGTGCAGGATCTCCTGCTTGCATAAAGGGTTGGACTAGAAGACCTCCAAGATTCTTTCCAACTCTGTTATTCTGTTCTGTTTAAAATTACCTATCACTAGAGCAAAATCAGAAGGAGAAAGGAGAGTTTAGTAGTACAAGTGAGGGATACCTCTGTCATATTCCCACTTAAACTTCCTTTCTCTTGAACTACAAAGCCAAAGTGTTGCAACCTTGCTCCAGCAGCTTGACCTTTTGATTGTTTCTTTTACAATCCTCTGAATGTGGCATGTTCCAAAAAGCATAACTTTTCTCTGCTAAGAGTGATTCATGGGTGCTTGTGGTTCTGGTGTTACAAATTAAGGATTTCTTTTAGCATGCTATGGCATTTCAGACTGGAAACGAGACATTTCAATGACTTCTTGAGGAGTGGAAGGTGTAACATATAAAATGGCTAATGAAGGGGTGTAATACAAGAGAGAGATGAGGACAGATGGATCTGAGAGGTGATCTTCAAAAATAAGATTGCATTAATTGTTCAAACTATAGGTAATCCTCAATTTACAACCACAATTGAGCCCAAAATTTATGTTGCTAAGTAAGATAGTTAAGTGAATTTTGCCCCAATTTACAACCTTTCTTGCCATAGTCATTGCAGCTATTAGGTTAGTCACACAGTTGTTAAGTGAATTAGGCTTCCCCATTGACTTTACTTGTCAGAAAGTTGTAAATATGAATCAGTTGCCAAGCATTCAAATGTTGATCACGTGATTATGGGGTTGCTTCAATGATCATGTGAAAAATGGTCATAAATCACTTTTTCCAGTATTGTTGTAAGTCTGAATGGTCACTAAATGTACTGTTGTAAGTCAGGGACTACCTGTAGATTATCTCTGTATTTCAGGTATGAATTTGGAGAGAGAAAAATTCTGGCTCTTCATGATTTTACTTTGTCTTGAATCATGTATTTGCATTTCAGGGCTCGCTTTATAAAGTTTACTCAGAAGTAAATCTAATTATATTCAGTTGGGTTTCCTGCCCACTAATGCAAACAGAATTGTAGTTCTAGTAGGAATATTAACTCATGAGTAAACCTTGTGTGCCTCATTGTTAAGTAAATATCCTATGGTTATATAAAAAAAAGGTCCTGTTAATTTACATTCCCAAGGAAATCAGGATTTTAAATCAGGAAACAGAGAAATGTGATTAAATTTGGAAATGCATGGCTGATTGAATTAGACACTATTTTTTTAAACTGGTTTGTAGTTATTCATGCAATGGAGGTGGTAATCTGCAAAACTCAATAGTAAAGGAATGTGTTGTTATCTTTGTGTAAGCAAGATGCTTCCGGAATTTTATCAAGGCATTGCAATTTTAGTGCATTAGTGTGAGCTTGAAAGAGAGATGTTATTGCTCTAAAAGGAGACAATTCTTCAAAATAAATGTAACTCTTAACAGAGTAGCACTATTTCTTTCTAGGCTCATTTGGAAATCAGAAAAAGTTCCAAACCTCACTTAAATACTTAAATACTATTCCCTAAGAGCAACTTCTAAACGCATACCATTTTAAAATTGCCTTTAATCTTTCTTGAAATTGCTGAATTCTTTAGAGAATCATACTCTTAGAGGATTTGAGGAGATATATTAATATTAATCTATATCCTTTCCTTTCTGGGTTACTCATGGTTTTAAATTATAACTGATCTTTTCTATAAATACAAACACATCCAAGTTTGATCACACTACTTTAAACAGAGAGATGCTACATTCATGTTCACTCTCATTCCAAAGTATTTCTTCCATATTTTTGTGAAGTGTACTCATTCTGTATTTATGGATTAATTTTCTTTTTAAATCCAGTTATACAAATCAGCATTTTCTGTGTCAGGCAGGCAGGCAGGCTGGCTGGCTGGCTGGCTGGCTAGACTGGGAACTATATACTATTCAGCCTCCATTTCTCCATCTCTTAAGCATTATTTCTGTTCCTGTAATATTTAAATTTTGTAAGTCATTAACTGGTGGAGTGGTTGTGCTAGTCTCACATTCAGACTTTCAAAAATTATAGGTTGATTGCATCAATTGTTATTTTTGTTACTGTTAATGCCATATGTCTATTTTATTATGTTTATAAATAGGTGGTTTAATCCCATATATATATAGTAAAATTGTAAGATAGATGGCAAGTGCTACATAAATCTGGTTATAAAATAGAATAGAATAACAGAGTTGGAAGGGACCTTGGAGGTGTTCTAGTCCAACCCCCTGCCCAGGCAGGAAACCCATTGCTTCTTGTTCTACCCTCAGGTGCTTTGGAAAATAGTTTGACTTCCTCTTCTTTGTGGCAACCCCTGAGATATTGGAACACTGCTATCATGTCTCCCCTAGTCCTTCTCTTCATCAAACTAGACATACCCAGTTCCTGCAACCGTTCTTCATATGTTTTAGCCTCCAATCCCCTAATCACCTTTGTTACTCTTCTCTGCACTCTTTCTAGTGTCTCAACATCTTTTTTACATCATGGCAACCAAAACTGAATGCAATATTCCAAGTATGGCCTTACCAAGGCATTATAAAGTGATATTAACACTTCACGTGATCTTGATTCTATCCCTCTGTTTATGCAGTCCAGAACTGTGTTGGCTTTTTTGGCAGCTGCTGTGCACTGCTGGCTCATACAGATAGTCTTCAAAATATAACTGTAATGGAACCTGCCCATTACAGTGGCATGTCACAATAGTCGTTAGGTGAAGTATCTCACCTTCTCACATCCCTGTTCTCCCTAATGAAGGATTAAACACCTAGGTTATTAAGTGGGGCAAGGGATGCTACATTTAGGTCACTGCTATGTGGCTCAATAAACCAAATGTTTTGCTGCCTTAACAGGATCTACACAATGATTCTGAGTGCTTCAGAAAGCATCTGCAGCACTGTGCAGATCTCTTTAAGGCAACAAAATGAAGTAGTTTGTCAGGCAGCCACCATTTTGTCCCCACCGACAAGTGGGTAGCAGCCACATTCAAATCACCTCTGTGAAGCCCAGGAACATGTGGCCTGCCCTTTTGAAGGTCCAGAGAACTTCAAAAGGAAAGTGCAATGGGTGATGGGCATGTGAGGAACAGGCCCAACCCTTGAGTGGTCTCAGATTGAGATGTGGGGGAGGGAGGGGAAGGTGGAGGTGCTGCAGCAGCTTTGTGGTTGGTTGTAAGGACAAATGACTGCAGGTGTGCTGCAGCCACTGTAACTTTGAAACAGGGTCATAGGTAATTTTGGGGTGTCTAATTTTGAATGTTTGTTAAGTAATCTGTTGTACATTATAACCTCTGGTCATGAACGCTTCTGACCACAACCAAATCGGGTTCCAACCAAAAAAATCATATTTTTTTTCACAGCCGATTTCCCCTTCCGCACCATTTTTTCGTAAGCGCCAAATTTCCAAAATTAGGTTCAAGTCACAACCAAATCGGGTTGTGACCAAAGTTATGGAACGAATTATGGTCGTGACCAGATGTTCTACTGTATCTCAAGGACTACCTGTAAACCAACATTCTATCTTTGTCTTTTCTTCATTCAGGAAAACAACAAGCTAGTTCTTGCTTAACAGTGGCAGTTGGGACCAAAATTTCTGTTGCCAAGCGATACGGTTGTAAAATGTTGTGTGACCACACAGCTCAGAAATGGCAATTTCAGCAGTCCTGATTGCCATTGTTAAACAAGGATTGTACAGGTTGTTAAGTGAGGATCTCTTAAACAAAGACCACCTGCATATCAAAATAAAGCAGTGACAAAATCAGAAAGAGATCACAACAACACTTTAAACTGAGTTTTTAAGGTGAATGTTGAACTGTATAAACTTCATCTTCAAAAATCAGTTGACCTACACTACACCATGTTTTAGATGTTAGGAGAAAGAGCTGATTTCTTGCTTAATCACAAATGCTTAACCCCATTCCTGCTAAAAGAGTAATAAATTGTGTGCAATCTTTTTGAAATTAGAGCAGGTAAAAAGTTACTAGGAATATATGTTCTGATTCTGAGAAACTGAAATTTCTCTTTGTTCTGAAAATAGATTTAAGCTTAGATTATATTCAAACATATTTGAATTATATTCAAACATATATTTGAAGGTTTTCTACCTCAAACTGGAGGAAAATTATTTTATTGATTTTGACAATTCTGTTGTCCACTCACCCCAAAAATTAAATTTGTCAGTCCTCTGACTTGTAAATTGATAGTTTTAACTTGGGCAATGTAGCTCTATCATTAAACAATGTGACTACATGTGATCACCATTTGTAACCTTCCCAGTTGGCATCTGACAAGCAAAGTCAATGGGGCAAACCAGATTTGTTTAATGACTACATGATTCACTTAAAACTGCAGTCATTTGCTAACAAGTATGGTAGAAAGATCATAAAATGGGGGCAAAACTCACTTAACAACTGCCTTGCTTTGTAATGGAAATTTTGGATTCAGTTGTGGTGATAAGTCGAGGACTATCTGAATTCTCATGAGAAAAAAAATGGCAGCATTTTTACATTTTGATCGTATTCTGTTAAAACCATTAATCAGAACAAAAACTAGCACCGATACATTAATATACTTCTAATATTGCACTAGGCAGGTTTATTCTTAAATGGAGAAGGAAAAACTTTTGTGAAATAGGCATGTCAAGGGGCAACTGCATGGAGGGGGGCAAAAAGCCAAAATGGTAGCCCCCAAGTCCTACCTTTTTTATGGGTTATGTAAGGAGAAGTGGGACTTTGATCACATAATTGTTGCTGCCATCTTGAATTCCCCCCCCTTCTAACAATTACATTATGATTTGCTTATTACAGCAATTAGCCTTTTGTTCCCAGTGAGGTAGCTAATTCCAATTTGATTGAAAATCAAAGAGGAACAAGATTTAGATTGGGGTGGGATCGGATGGGAGTAGAGTAGAATAGAGTAGAGCAGTAATATGGATGAGTGGTGATTAATCTGGAGACAGAGTCAAACTCTCACTGCATATGATACCCACTAACTTAAGGAAGTCTTTAAAAATGGTGTTAATATTATTTGGTTCAAATTCACTGGTTTATTGAAAATCCATATTTACAAAACTGAGTAGAAAAGCTGTCTTAATAAAATAATTTATTTTTCTTTTCTATTTTACTGAAACCTCTGCTATAGTCTTCTTATCATCTTGGAATAAGAGCTGAATAAACATGCATTCATTAAGCCTGTTGACGGGTGATGGTAGATATAAAGATCTAGGTAAAATTTAGAGAGGGCTGTAAAAAATTGTGAATCAGTATATAAATCTAAGTGCTGAGTGTTAAGTGCTAAAACAAACTATTCCTGGCTTATCCTTAAGATTAATACATTTCTGGTACATGCCATAAATACAAAAAATAATGTGTTATTGACCTCACTGGATGGGTTATGATGAATTCAAGTGATCATCACATTATTTTCTTGTAGATTTGGAAGGTAATTAAATTCACTCACCTTTAATCTGGAAGTCAAGGTCAAATAATGAGAGGTTGCAGATCGGATTACAGCTAGAGCTATCTAAAATCTGAATTTCTGCATTCAATCTCATTCTCCATTGTATTTTTAATTGGGCAGTTAATGAGGTAGAGAATGGAAGCATTTGTATTTGACTGAGTATCTGTGTGAATTGCATTTTTTTACAATCTGCACATTTTCTTTTTATTTTTTTTATTATTACAACATCAAATGACATTACAAGACATACAACATTTATCTATATATACTCTCTTAACAGCTATTTCGTGATGATCTTTTAGTATTTACATTTTCTCCCTTTTCCCTTCCTATTATTACAATTTCTTCTTGTCCCCTCGCTTTGAATTACAGTGTATTTATTAAGACCCCTATTAACTTTATATTTTCTATACATTGACATATTCATTCTTTCCTTTTTTACATTTCACCCCTATTTTTCTTCTCCGTTATTCCTATTCCTATTCTCCAGCCACTTATACCATTTGTGCCAGATTATATACTATTCCGTATCCTCTTTTGTTGATTTATCCATCTCAACACACTCTAAGATTTTTTTTATCAAATCTTCTTCTGTTGGTATATTTTCTTTTTTCCAATTTTGTGCATATACTATACAGGCAGCTGTTATAATGTGTAAGATCAAATATTTTATTTCCTTGGTGTATTTTTCTGTAAATATCCCTAATAAGAATGTCTCTGGTTTTCTGCTCATAGGTTGTTCTATTATTTTCTCTAGCGATTCTTTAATTTTAGCCCAGAACTTCTTTGCAGCTGGACATGTCCACCAAAGGTGGTAGTATGTTCTGTAGCTCTTGTTACATTTCCAACACACTGGAGATTTACTCAGAAACATCTTTGCAAATCTAGCCGGGGGCAGATGCCATCTATGAAACATCTTCAACTGGTTTTCCTTGTATGCCGTGGACATCGTTAGTTTTGTATTTATTTGCCACATTTTTTCCCATTTCTCCAATTCTATTGTGTGGTTAAAGTTTTTTGCCCATTTAAACATTGTTTAGGTTTAGGTTTAGGTTTATTTGATTTGTCTACCGCCCTATCTCCCGAGGGACTCAGGGCGGTGAACAGCCATATAGTAAAACAATATGCATACAAAATTTAAAACAATTAAAATCCAATTAAATAGTTTGGCCTTAATATTTAAAACCCTAATAATTTAAAACAAGTTAAAATTACAAAATTACATAATTATTAAAAGGAGAAATTAGGCCAGGCCAGCCTGATTAAATAAAAAGGTCTTAAGAGCACGGCGGAAGGTGTGTAGGTCCGGGATCCTTCGTATCTCTGGGGGGAGCTCATTCCAGATGGTAGGTGCCCCCACAGAGAAGGCTCTCCCCCTGGGGGTCGCCAACCGACATTGTTTGGTTGATGGCACCCTGAGGAGACCCTCTCTGTGAGAGCGAACCAGCCGGTGGGAGGCTACTGGTGGCAGCAGGCGGTCTCGTAAATAGCCAGGTCCTAAGCCATGGAGCGCTCTAAAGGTGGTAACCAAGACCTTGAAGCACACTCGGAAGACCACCGGGAGCCAGTGCAGCTCGTGCAGGAGAGGTGTCACACAGGAACACCATGTTGCTCCCATAACCACCCGCGCGGCCGCACTCTGCACCAGTTGGAGCCTCCGAGTGCTCCTCAAGGGGAGCCCCATGTAGAGAGCATTACAGTAGTCCAGATGGGAAGTGACAAGGGCATGAATGACCGTGTGTAGGGAGTCCCGATCCAGAAAGGGACGCAACTGGCAAATCAGGCGAACCTGATAAAAAATCCCCCTAGTCACGGCCGTCATATGCTCTTCTAAAGACAGCTGTGAATCCAGGAGGACACCCAAGTTGCGAGCCCTCTCCATGGGGGCCAATGATTCACCCCCAATAGTCAGCGATGGTGCCAGCTGACTATATCGGGACGTTGGAAACCACAGCCACTCGGTCTTGGACAGGTTGAGTCTGAGCCTGTTACTCCCCATCCAGATCCGTACAACCTCCAGGCACCGGGACATCACTTCAAGGGCATCGTTGGGGTGGTCTGGGGTAGAGATGTACAACTGCGTATCATCAGCATACTGATGATACTGCACCCCAAAACCACGGATGATCTCGCCCAGCGGCTTTACATAAATGTTGAACAGAAGGGGCGAGAGGACTGACCCTTGTGGTACCCCACAAATGAGGCGCCTCGGAGTCGACCTCTGCCCCCCTGCCAACACAGACTGCCACCAGTCGGAGAGAAAGGAGGAGAACCACCACAGCACAGTGCCTCCCACCCCCAACTCTTCCAACCGGTGCAGCATGATACCATGGTTGATAGTATCAAAAGCCGTTGAGAGATCTAATAGGACCAGGACAAGAGCAACCTCTGTCCGGAGCCCTCCAGAGATCATCTACCAATGTGACCAATGCTGTTTCCGTGCTGTACCTAGGCCTGAAGCCCGACTGGAATGGATCCAGATATACTGTTTCATCCAGGTACTGGGGGAGCTGCCACGCAACCACACTCTCGACAACCTTCGCCACAAAGCAAAGGTTGGAGACCAGACGATAATTAGACAACATTGCTGGGTCCAGGGAAGGCTACTTGAGGAGAGGCCTCACCACCGCCTCTTTCAAGGTGGCGGGAAAGTCACCCTCACTCAATGAAGCATTTATAATCCCCTGGAGCCAGCCTCACATCACCTCCCGGGAAGCCAGCACTAACCAGGAGGGACACGGGTTCAACACATGGTTGTGTTCAGTCTTCCCAGAATCCTGTCCACATCATCGGGAGCCACAGGATCAAACTCATCCCAGATAACATTCACAGGACCTGCCCTAGCCATCTCCCCTGAGACTACCCAGTCGGAGTCCAGATTTTCCCAAATCTGAGTGATTTTGTCATGCAGATACTGTACAAAATCCTCGGCTCTACCCTCCAAGGGGTCCTCCTGCGCTCCCCGGTGGAGCAGGGAGCAGGTCACCCTAAACAGGGCGGCCGGGCGGTTATCTGATGATGCAATAAGAGCAGCAAAATAGTTACATTTTGCTGTTTTTATTGCCACGAGGTAATTCTTAATGTGAGATCTTACCAGTGTCCGGTCAGATTCAGAAAGACTGGCCCTCCAACTACTCTCTAGGCGTATTTCCGGCACTTCATCTCCCTTAGCTCCTTGGTAAACCAGGGAGCCAGGTGAGAGCACCGGGTCAGAGGCCGCAAAGGCACGACCCGATCCAGAGCTCCAGCAGCCACCCTATCCCAGGCGGCCACTAGGTCTCCAGTCAAGGCGTGAGCCAGAGCCTCAGGGAATGGCCCAAGCTCCATCTGGAACCTCTCGGGTTCCATCAGGCACTTGGGGCGGAACCATCTTACCGGCTCCGCCTCCCTGCAGCGAGGTGCAGCGGTTTGAAGGTCAAGATGGAGGAGGGAGTATCCGACCATGACAAGGGCTCGGTGACTATATCCCCTATTTCACGGTCACTCAACCACTGAGTGGTTGAGTCGTCAGACACGAAAACTAGGTCCAGCGTGTTTCCCCCCCTGTGGGTAAGGCCATGAATTAGTTGGGTCAGGTCCATAGCTGTCATGGAAGCCATGAACTCCCGAGCCACTTCAGACGCCTCTCCTGCAGAGGGCAGGTTGAAATCCCCCATGACCATAAGTCTAGGGGTATCAACCGCCACCGTGGTGATGACATTGAGTAGCTCAGGCAGGGCTGCTGCCATGTGGCAGGGAGCCAGGTACATGATCAACAGACCCATCTGTACCCCATGGCCCCACTTCACAAGGAGGGACTCACAACCGGCCGTCTGAGGAACAGTGGCCTCTCTCAGTCTAAGACCTTCTTTGATAATAACCGCTACCTCCCCGCCCCTCCCCTGTGGCCTCAGCTGATGAAATGCACAGAAACCTGGTGGGCACATTTCAACGAGGGGAAACCCCCCCTCTTGGCCCAACCAGGTCTCTGTAATACCTGCCAGGTTTGCTCCCCCCTCCTGAACAAGATCGCAAGTGAGGGGGGCTTTATTTACCACAGACCTGGCATTGCACAACATCAGCCGAAGGCCCGGGCCCTGAGGGTCTGTGCTACCTGGAAAACGAGTGGAGCCTTGAGGGCTGGAGCGCGCCACCGCTCGTAAACAGCGAGCGCGTGCTCCCCTAACATGATGTGGCCCCCTGCTCCCGCCATATCTGCCCCTCCCACTCATGATGTTGATGTTAAAAACACTATCTGGATAAGCTCCAACCCTCTCCTCGACCCCAGACCCCCCACCCCCTATGCCGCGCTTTACAGCTAGACCCGACCTTCCCTTTAGTGGGTCATCCCCCATACCCACAGTCCGAATTAAAATCCGACCCTCCCCCTCCCTGGCACCCCTTAAAAGTTTACCTAAAAATTTAAGTAAGAAACCCCTTAACCCCCTTCTCGCACTATGCCACCTCTCAGGGTTCCAAAACCCGTCATCAAGGTAGGCCCTCGATAGAGTGGAGGGCCAAATCTGCGAGAGGGGGGAGTCTCGCAGAGCACATAGCTCCGCCGCTGAGTACATCAGTAAGACCAGAATGGGAAAGCAGCTTGGTAGGGTCCACCAAAGTCCTAGGACAGGAAAGTCTAAATCTAAACCTAAACATAACCTATTGTGTGGTTAAAGTTTTTTGCCCATTTAAACATTGTTTAGGTTTAGGTTTTGGTTTATTTGATTGTATCCTTAACTATTTCTTCTTCCATTTTATATCGCAGCAAAAAATTTTATATTCTACTGATTAATTTCTCCTCCGTCCCTTGTATAATTTTGTCCAATTCATTTTGTTCAGTATGTATCACATTTAATTTGTGTCTTCTTTATATTTTGACCAAATTTGCGTGTATGTCCACCAATCAATTTCTCTATTTAGATCTTGTTCCAATTCCTGTTTTGTTTTCAAACTTCCTTGTTCTTTTAGTATATCTATATATCTTATTATCTTGTCCCACTCAGTTAAATTTGGATGTTTTAATGTTTCTGTAGGTGAAATCCAAATTGGTAATTTTGTATAATGTTGTTTTTTAATCTTGATCCAAATTTGTAGCAATGCATTCCTTACTATGTGTCTTCTAAAGTAACCATGTATTTTATATTTTTCATCCCAAAGGAATGCATGCCATCCCACTTGCAAGTCGTGCCCTTCAATCACTAATGTTCTTTTGTCCCTTAACTCCATCCATTCTTTCAGCCAGGTTATACAAGATGCTTGGTAATATATTTCCCATTCTGGGAGTGCTACTCCTCCTCTATCTTTTGTGTCTTGCAATGTTTTTCGTCTAATTCTCTGTCTTTTTACAATCTGCACATTTTCATTGCTTGTCTCTACTCTGCACAACTCTCTTCTAAGCCTTAACTTTTTGACAACAGCCAATATATTGCTTTTCTTACTTTTAACCAATAACTTCCAGCTGTTGGCAGCTATATCTATTCTTAAAAGAGATCCACATAAAATACATTTCTTCATAGTCCTACAAAAAGGAATTCATAGGAGCATAGGTGGGGAAGAGACCCTGGAAATGTTCTAATCCAATTCTGTCCTTAACTTTGACAGCATTCACATTTCTGCTGCAGGAAAAACTAACTATTGATGACCTAGTCAGTTGTAGACATTTTTAATAATAACTTAAATGTTTTTTTCTACCAGCATTTATGGTTATCATTTTTTATCATCAGCACTATGAATTCATCATTTTCTCACCATTAGCATTGTAATATAATAAATATTATCACCATGATTTCTGAAGCTTTTTTGTCACAAAACATAATCTTGCTGAACTTCAGTATCATCAGGATGTCTAGCAGTGGTAATTTCTTCATGTACCAGTATTACAGGAGGAATATCTCATGATCCATCCACCAATCTCCATTCTCCTTTCATTATTTTTCCTTGATTTTTTCAAGTCCAGGAGAAGGTCAATACCGCACATTCTGGAATAATTCAAAGGCGGTGTTTGTGTAGAGAAAAAGGCTCCTTTGTTCTATTTCCTGACTTGCTTCTGATGTTAAAGACTGAGTCATACATTCTTAGCCAAGTTCCTCTAGTATTCTGACTTTCTCTCCATCTTATTTTTCTCTGTGTGACACTCAGCATTTCAAATATGTATAGACTCTTCAAAAGATTTTGTTGCACGGAAAAAATACCACTGAGTCACTTGCTTTTTAAGTTAGAGAAATATGTTTTTCATTGTTCCAATTGTTTGTATTTAAATTCAGCATAAGATGTATGCTAACATACTTTAGTATACCACACCCATGTTGAACTATCTTTGCTTCTGAAAACTAGTTTCTGTAGTCAAACAAGACCAAGTAATAAGCCTTCTAGATTCTAGATTTTACCATATTTATGTTTTGAAGATCCTCTACAATCTCTCCCTCTTGGGCTGTCTGTGTTTGGAAGACAGGTTGATATAACTCCCTGCTCTACACTGCTTTTAGACTGGCCAACCATTGAAAGGTTCTCTCTGTCTATGAAACAGACTAGCCATAGAAATACTGTACTCTAATCCAGTGGTGGTATATAAATAATTTAACAACTGGTCCTTTGCCCTAATGACCATTTTAAGTATAAAAAAATGATATACCAAAAGGGTTAGCGCAGGGGTGTCAAACTTGCAGCCTGCAGGCTGGATGCGTCATGCACTGGCCATGCCCACCTCCAGTTTAGCGAAGGGGGAAAAAGTCATGATACATCATGTGACGATGTGACGACATGAGTTTGACACCCCTGGGTTAGGGTTAGGGCCTGAATATTTTTTGACCACCCTAGAACTTTGAAACAGATTCCTGTATGTGGCTCAGTTGGCTTCCTTTCTCGCTGAGTTCCAGGTACAAAGTTTTTCTTTTGTTTTGCTTTTCAAAATTTGTCACTGCTTTGTGAGTTTCTTCTATTTTCCTGGTTGGTTATTTGGGCTACATTTGATATGATGATACTCTGCACACTTTTTTTTTATTGGAGCTGAAGTAGTAGAGCTCCCAGATTAAATTAATTAATTTGGAACCTGTAATGAAATCAAAATATGTCTGCATATAATTTTATGATAACTGCAGTGCCAAACAAATCCACAATTTTCAGTCCAGTTCTAGGAAAATAGAAAGGAAGGTAGGTTGGATTCTTCTACTCAAAACCTGGAAATGCAATCTTAACCGGAAATGCAGTCTCACCGTGGCCAGAGATAGGAAGGTCACTATGGAATCACCTGGGCGCAGGAACTAACGCCATCTGTGGCCTAGGTGCACTGCTCGCTCGCACATGCAGGCCTTTACTGTTTAAGTGCACCCCTCACACCCACATCCAGTTCTCCAGAGTTCGCTGCACTGAGGGAGGAATGAGACCTGCAGAGCCCACCACCGCTTGAGCAGGGAGGAGGAGGAGGAAGAGGAGAAGAATGTCGAGGCTTTGCACCAACTGGCTGGTCAGGTAGGGAGTAGGTCAGATGGGGCTGGCTGGCTGGGGAGGGGGAGATCATGGCTACTCAGGTGGCTCCTGCTGCCACCAGCAGCTTGGGTGAAGAAAACGGTGGTGCAGCAGATGCCCCATTTGCATGCTTATTGCTCCGTGGGGCAATGAGGTCTCATTCCTTCCTCAGCATGGTGAACTCCAGTGGGCTGGAAGCAGGTGTGAGAGGACTGGCTCTGCAGTGCCTCCTCACTCAGTTGAAGGCTTCGTTCAGCCTTGAAACAGTAAGGCTGGTGCTTGCAAATGAGCAGCTCACCTAGGCCACAGAAGTGTTGGTTTCTGCATCTGGCCAATTCCAATTCCATGACCGGCCTTACTGTCTGAGTGCAGGAATGATGCCTTCAACTGAGTGAGGAGGAACTGTGGGGCCAGGCCCCTCACACCCATGTCCAGCCCACCGGAGTTTGTTATGCTGGGGGAGGAATAAGACCTTGTTGCCCCATGGAGCACAGCTGCATGCAAATGGGACGTCTGCTGCATCTTTGTTTTCTTCAGCTTGGATGCAACCGGGACACCCAGCTGCAGTGGCAGAAGCCACCTGAACAGCCATGATCCCCCCTCCCCAGCCAGCTAGCCCCGCCTGATCTACTCACTGTCTGGCTAGCTGGCCAGCACAAAACCTCAACGTTGTCTTCCCCGCTCAAGTGGATTGTCTTCCCCACTCAAGCGGATAACCCGTTCGCCGAACTCAACAAAAATTAGCTACCAGTTCTGCTGAACCAGTTGTGAACCAACTGAATCCCACCCCTGCTCTAACCCTAGTGACCTTTCAGAAGGTCTGGTCTCCATGCTTTTGCCCAGGATGTTAGTTAGCAAGATTCTGGTTTGGGTATAAGTATACTGTATAGGATCTGAAATTTGGGAGGAATGGGAGTATATTGGGGGTTTTTTGGGTGGTGGTGGTGTGGTAGTTATGGATTGGTTGTGGTTTTATTTTGTTTCCACACAAATTTTCACTGAATAGTGAAGAAATTTTAATCAATAAATATTTGCTAAAAGTTCAAAATGGATTTATTGTTAATAGCAAGTTTAAACTGAAGGCTTGAAAAACAGATGAAAGATCGTGTTAATTCAAGCTGTACCTGGTTATAAAAAGAAGCAGATAATGAAATGATGGGCAGACCTCAAGGAAATATAGAGAACGAGAAAGTAAAAACATCTTATGGCTTAGCTGACATACACAATTGTGGGTTTTAGTGATCACATCCTAGTAGTAGAGGATCTTCTGAATATCTAGCACCAGTTGGGGCATTCTGAGATTCCCAAAGTTTGACTAATTGCCGGTAGATTTAAGTTCCTGGGATGTGTATTGGTCACAAACATCTTATACATGGGGCAGTCAGTGCTAGAAAATATAGCTTAAAGTGCCTGTAAAGTGCCTCTTTCCTCTCTTTGAAAAGCATAGGGATAGCCATCCTTGATTTTGTTGGCTGGATAAATCCCCTGGCTAAGTTCTTGTCTATAAACCCCCAAAGTTCCTCCATCTCCCTCGGCATCATTGAATACACCTTTGGCTTAGATAATTTTGCCCCTGGCAAGATTTCAATAACACAGTCTATGGGGCGATGGAGCGGGACCACTTCTGACTCTTTCACCGAACGCCTCTACAAGGTAGAGTATTTGAGATGAGCGGCTCTACTGTAACTCCTCACTTCCCTTTAGTGTATTTGCTGACTCCACTTTTACTGTGCTAATAGCAGGCTTGTGGTTGGTGTCTGGTGCTTTCAGTGGCTCCTGCTGGCTAGCCACTTCCTTTCTCATTCACCACTTGTTGCTGTCCCAGTCTACTGATGGATTCCATTTCTTCAACCAGGCTAGTCCTAGGACCATGGTCTCGGTTATTCTGGGAGCCACAATAAAATGGATAGTCTCTACATGGGTCCTAGGCCAGAGGCTTACTGGCTACATCAGGCAAATTGCTGGTGCCCCTTCTTTAAGGGAACCATCTAGCTGAGAGAACCTCATAGGCTGCCTTAACTACAGTTGTGATCAAAATTATTCAACCCCCACTGAAATTGAGTGTTTTGGCCAGTTTGACATTGATTTTGATCATTCAGTCATCTTGCTTACATTTACATCAAAGAGGCACTTGTAGGTCAGACAAATATAACATTTATAATGAAAAAACCACAAATGTCGTTTCTGTGCTCACATCATTATCAGTTTTATTCAACCCCCAAGTGACATTCAATCTTAGTACTTAGTACAACATCCTTTTACAGTTATAACAGCTTTTAAACGTGAAGCATAGCTTGACACAAATGTCTTGCAGCGATCTACGGGTATCTTCGCCCATTCTTCATGGGCAAAAGCCTCCAGTTCAGTCACATTCTTAGGCTTGCGCACTGCAACTGCTTTCTTTAAGTCCCACCAGAGGTTCTCAATCGGATTTAAGTCTGGTGACTGCGATGGCCACTCCAGAATGTTCCAGCCTTTCCTCTGCAACCATGCTCTAGTGGACTTGGAGGTATGCTTGGGATCATTGTCCTGTTGAAAGGTCCAACGTCTCCCAAGCCTCAGGTTTGTGACGGACTGCATCACATTTTCATCCAATATCTCCTGGTACTGAAGAGAATTCATGGTACCTTGCACACGCTGAAGTTTCCCTGTACCTGCAGAAGCAAAACAGCCCCAAAGCATGATTGACCCTCCGCCATGCTTCACAGTAGGCAAGGTGTTCTTTTCTTCATAGGCCTTGTTCTTCCTCCTCCAAACATAGCGTTGATCCATGGGCCCAAACAGTTCTAATTTTGTTTCATCGGTCTACAGAACACTATCCCACAACTTTTGTGGTTTGTCCACATGACTTTTGGCATACTGCAGTCGACTCTTCTTATTCTTTGGAGACAGCAAGGGGGTGCACCTGGGAGTTCTGGCATGGAGGCCTTCATTACGCAGTGTGTGCCTTATTGTCTGAGCTGAAACTTCAGTACCCACATCTGACAAATCTTTTCTCAGTTCCTCAGCAGTCACACGGGGACTTTTCTCCACTCTACGCTTCAGGTAGCGCACAGCAGTCGAAGTCAGCATCTTCTTTCTGCCACGACCAGGTAGCGTTTCAACAGTGCCCTTTGCTTTGAATTTGCGAATGATGCTTCCTATGGTGTCTCTTGGTATGTTTAACATCTTTGCAATCTTCTTATAGCCATTGCCCTTCCTGTGAAGAGAAATCACCTCTTCTCTTGTCTTCCTGGACCATTCTCTTGCCTTCACCATGTTTGTAACCACACCAGTAAATGTCTAGAAGGAGCTGAGTATCACAGTCATTTTAAAGCTGCCTAATTGGTGCTTATTATGCTTGATTGCTGCTCGGTGACATCCACAGGTGTTTTCAATACCTGATCGAAAACACCTGAATGAACCTCTGTTCTTCAGAGTGGTAGTCTTTAAGGGGTTGAATAATTGTGTCAATGAAGAAACCACAAAAGAAACATTTACTACTGTATTACAAAAACAATTGATGTCATTTTAGTTGCATTTGGTTCTGTAAAACGTCCTTGTAGGATTTCATTCTGAATACAATTACAAATGTACACTATAGTCCCTAAACCCCTTTACAGCATTGGGGGTTGAATAATTTTGATCACAACTGTATCTCAGCCTCAGTCCTAGTTTCGTCATTATCTGAAGGCTGATTAGGCACTGAGTGCAGCCCGAGTCCAACAAGGCTGTGAGGATCCCCATTACTCCTGAAGAGGGCACCAGAATCTCCACCTGGGTGGTCATAGGGATGATGGTGCCACTTACCATTGGGTCATCTTCCCCTTCACTGTCATTTTTGTAGAAGACCAAGCCAAGCTTGTTGTGGGTTGGAGTTCTCTCCCTTTCACTGGATTGGGGAGAGAACTCTACAATCTCCTGAGCTGCCCACATCTTCTCCCTTGGCTTCATGGATGTGTGTGTGTTCTGGCCTTGGTTGGGCCAGGGTTCACGGTGGCAATACCAGTCTGGCACAGGACAGTCAGCTGTTTGGTGGCCTTCCTTCCCACATCAGAAACACACACTGGGCTCTGGTGAGGCTTTGTTCCCATGGCAAGGGTTTCATCCTCTCTTCTTCCATGGGTCATTGAGTATCTCTTGGCTATCTTGTAGGGATGTTTCTCATGCACTGCATGCTCCTGGTACTCCATCAGGTCGAGTTCCATATTAGTGGCCAGCCGGTACCACACTTGAAGGTCGCACGGCACTCCCTGGAGCAGGCAGTTGTGATACAGCTCCTTGTTCAGCCCCTCCTGGAATTGGTAGACCAGCTTACACTTGGGCAATCTCTCAGATGAGCTGCCAGGCCATGAAAGTCTCAGATGTACTCTGCCACTGGCTATGTCAGGGTTCCAAGTAACACCCCCAACGAAATCAAATTCCGAGGCTCGAAATTCCTCAAAGCTAACTTTTATTAGAGATGTCATATTGGCACATCTGGGAAAACCTGAATCTGAGAGCTTCCAGGTTTTCCACACCCAAAAGAAAGTTCAAGACCTTGCCCCTCACGCACATGTCCACCATGCATCCAATCATGTACAGTCTGGAACAGGAGATATCTTCCCATTCTTCTTAGCATAGCTGCAGGGCACCTTGGCCTTGACTTACTATAAAGAATTTTGTTTTGACTACATGTCTTCTTCACCCTATACTATATCCCCTCCCAACTTCCTACGATAAGACTTGTGGCAGGTCTGAAGTCTGAAGGCACAAAGGTAGAAGGATGGCTTCCAGGTCTGACAGGCTGCTTGCACTGTCATAGGGAGTGGATGCAGACCTCTGCATGCCAGGCCACTGTGGTGTCCTCAAACCTGTCTTGCAATGCCTGCATGAAAGCATCCAAGTCTTGCAGCTCTGGAAACCCCTCTTCATGGAGAAACATCAGTCATCCCAATGCATCCCCTCCAGGTTAAACGTAATGGCATTGACCTGGGTGTGCCTGTCTGGGTACATTATTCCATAGTGTTCCATATAGTTCCAGACCTGGATCAGGAAGTAGGCCAAGTTGTTGGGCTGCCCATCAAACCAAACTGCTAAGGGTGGTGGTGCTTTGTCCTCTCGTATTAAGACATACCTGGGTGGCAACCCTGCCTGGGGTGTCTGAACAGGGATACCAGCTGCCACTGGGGCTGCATGTGCCGCCCCTGCATCCCAACTTCTGTACGGGCTACTGCCAGGGCTTCTCAAGGGGAGGCTTCCCCTTGGTCTCACCCCTCCATCCATTCCTCTGTCAGCTGCTGATGTCTCAAAGCTGCCAACCTCCTGGTGGGGTCTGGATAGACTGTTATATTAGAGAGCTGGTTTAATGTCAACTGTCCAGTTGGCATTTCCAGAAAAAGAAACTCCTGGGACATAATTTTACCAAGCGTATAATACTTTACGAAAAAAGCTACATTGGCACAGAAGAAGTGAAACCAGTTCTGTATTTCCCACTCAAACACAAGCATAGTTATTTTTCCCTCTCTTTCCATGGCCACCCACAGTCCATTATGCCTGCCAATCACTTCTTTTTATTTTGTTATGAGAAAACAGCTAGCCATGCTCGGAGTCCTTGAATGCTTCCAGAGATGCCTCAGTTGCCTAGATACCATCTCTCCCAGCTTTGCATTCCATTCCACCACTGCCCCCTCTCTTTGTTTTTACAGTTTAATATTCTTATTAGGTTATTTATTAGTTTATTTTTATCTTATAAAATATAAAATACAAAAGTAAATAGGAAGGTACAGTGGGGGGGGGGAAGGGGGAGATAAAAGTAAGGAGAAACTGAGGAAAAGAAAAAAAATGTTGACTTCCGACTTCCTCTGTTGCAATACAAAAAGCATTAACATCAAACCACAACTTTTTGTTTTTCCACAATAATATAAACTAGCCATTTCTAAAAAAATATCAATCTAATTGGTAAACTCAAAATCAAAGTTTCATTTTTTTCCTCCACTTCAAGCACAAAGTTCAGAAGCAGTCTCTATGTGTAAACAAAGGTATTTATATTCTTTCCTTTAACCAAAACGGTCAATTTAGCAATTTCTTCCAACTCCATCAACTTCTGTAGCCATTCATCTATGATGGGAATTGAAGTGTCCTTCCATTTTTGTGTGCATAATAGTCTTGCTATTGTCAACATGTATAAGAAGTTCCAAATTTTTTCTTCAAGTTTTTTTCCATTAAACCAAAAAGAAAAGTTTCTGGTTTCATTTTTATTTTCGTTTTAAGAATTTTCTGTATTATAATATGAATCTTACTCCAAAATTTCTTTGTTTTATCACATGTCCACCATAAATGATAAAAAGTTTATTCTTTGCTTTTACACTTCCAAAATTCATTTGAAATACCTTTATACATTCTGGATAATTTATCCGGTGTTAAATACCAGCGATACATCATCTTATAAAATTTTCTTTTAAATTATAGTTTAATGTAAATTTTAAACCTTTCATCAATGCATTTTCTCATTGTTCAAGCATCACATTATATCCAAAATTTCTTGCCCATTGAATCATACATTTTACATGTTCATTTTCCAAATTCAATTTCAATAACATTTCATAAAACTTAGCAATAATATGCTCATCACTACCACACAGTAAGATTTCCAATTCATTTTTAGTGAAATCAAACACACAACTCTTTGTATCTGATTTACTGTATTTTTCGGAGTATAAGACGCACCTTAATTTTGGGGGAGGAAAACAAGAAAAGAAGAATTCTACCTCTGCCTACCAGCTGTCAGCCTCTGCTCTTACATTGCTTGCTTGCTCAGCTGTCTTGAAATGGGGGGAGGGGGGAGCTATTGGAAGTCTTGGGAGGGGGGAAGTGAGCTGGAGGAGAAGAGGAGAGAAAACTTTGCTTCAGCGTTTTCTTTGAAGCTGATAATGATTCAAGGTCAATGGTCGTGGCATAGCAGGAGGATGACACCACCAGACGTTTGTACCCACATGACCCCTGGGGAAATTGTGGATTGGATGATTTATGCTGGACAGTTGGGGGGATACTTTCTATATGATTTTTACACCTTTGCTTCAGACCTTGCTTTTCTTTGACTGCATTTTACTCAGTAAAAGTACCTTTCTCTATGAAAATGGAGTCAGGGTTTTTCTTTCTTGAGTATTGAAAGGAGGCAAGCCTGACATTAAGCAAGGTCTTTTTAAACAGCCATCCTGGAAAACTACCGTGAGGGCTGAACAAACAATGTCTGATCAAGACAGCGACCAGGACCAGATGGGAGCTGCCAGCTCAGCAGCTTTGTCATCCCACCCTGCCTGGGAGGCATCGGACTGGATGGCTAATTTACAGCTGGAGGAAGACTCAAAAAAAGCCAAATGGTCACTGGGAGTGGGGAGGCTATCAGAGCTGGAGAAGACCCTCCACAGCATAACAAGCACCAGACTCCGAGGGGAAGAAGCTGGCTGGCTGCAGGAGCAGAAAGAAAACTTCCTGGTCAAACAAGCCCTGCAACTTTTGAGAGAAGCTGAAGAGAGCCATAAAAGCCAGGGAAAAGAAAGAGCAAGCTGGGGAAGGAACAGCTCAAGCCTCCAGAACTCAAGCGGTTGCTGCAGCAGCTCAGGGCCCCCCGGCAAGACAGGCACCTCCCCAGATGCAAAGAAAGCCAAAATTTTCCCCGATATCAGAAAGATTCGGAAGAGACCTGGAGAAATTGGAATTTTTCCTGACCCAAGTGTGGAACCATATACAGGACTGGGGGGAGGACTTCCTCTCAGATGCCGCACACGTGAGGTGTGTTACCAAGGTCCTAGAGGGGGTAGCAGCCGAATGGATGGTGGGATTCCACAATGAAAACTCCTCCTTGCTGAGGAATTATGATCCATTCATGACAGCCCTCAGAACGCGGTTTGAGGACCCATTAGCTGAGCGAAGAGTGAGAATCAGAATGAAGGCCATCAACCAGGGCGGAGATCGGTGGCGGAGTACACCCAGGAGTTCCGCGAGTTGGCACCCTACATGAGAGGGTGGTCCAGAAATGGCCCTACTAGAGAGCTATAAAGATGGTTAAATGAGGATGTCTACAAGGATTGCCATTCACAGGGGGCTCCTGACGACCTGCAGAGCTGGTACGTGTTGGCAGCGGACGTGGAGATTGACCTGGCCTGAAGCTGTCTCCATGGTGGGTGCACTTGGGATCAGCCATCCTCCTCATTCCACAAGGGGGCACCAAAGGCCACAGTGGGGAAGGCAGGGCCAATGCCAAAATTCTCCACGTGTTTCAAATGTGGGAAGGAGGGGCACTGAGCTGCTGAGTGTTTTTCCAAGCCAGCGCCCAAGGCGACCTCTACCAGAGGAAAGAGAGCTGATAAAACACCTGCGAAAGCCCACAAGACCGCCCTGAAGGGAGAAGTCATTGAGTTCACTCCCCTGAAACGGGGTGAGTTGGGAACTCTGACTATCGCTGACGACAGTGAAACCAAAACCGATTCTGACAATGACTGCCTGGTAAGTCAGAAAGGGGCCCCCATGACCATCCCAGTAGAACTGAGGGTATCATCCACAGGAGCCCATGGGCAAATGCCAACCTCCTAGATTCGGGATGCACCAGGTGCGTCAACAGCCTGGACGTTGTAGAACAGATGGGCCTAAGACTAAAAGCAATGAAAAGGCCCATTGCATTCTGTCAGCTAGACGGATTGGTGGCTGGAGGGGGCCCAGCCCATTTTGCAACCGAGCCAATTGAGATGAAGATGGGGATCACCTAGAGACTCTTAGTTTTATTGTGGCCCTGGGTATGGAATGGCCCCTCCTACTTGGACTGCCTTGGCTCCGTAAATGGAACCCATGCATAAACTGGAAAACGGGAGTGTTGCACATTTGCTCCAAACTATCAGGGAAGGAAGGGGAGGAACCCCACTTCATGGGTGGAGTGGAAAATGAGGGGGCAGCAATGGCAACAGACCACATTGTGGGGGAGGAAAAGATCCCAAAAGAGTACTGGGACCTCCAGGAGGTGTTCAGCGAGAAGGCGTCAGACGTGCTGCCCCCTCATCGACCAACGGACTGCACCATTGAAATCCACCCTGGAGTAAAACTCCCTAAGCCAAAAATCTACCCCATGACCCCCGGGAGCTGTGGGAACTATGAGACTTTATTGACAAAAACTTAAAATGCGGTTTTATCCAACCGGCTAGACACGGGTGGCAGCACCAGTACTATTCTGGGAGTAGAAGGATGGGTCCTTTCACCTGGTGGTCAATTATAGAAACTGAATGCGATTTGCGTAGAAAATGTCTACCCCCTGCTCATGAAGGACATGCTAGCCCACCTAGGCAAAGGAAAATTTTTTACAAAGCTGGATTTATGGGAGGTATATTATAGAGTTCAGATTAAAAGGGGGGGATGAATGGAAAATGGCTTTAAACTGCCCACTAAGATGTTTCCAGTTTTGGGTGCTCCCTTTTGGATTGCAAAGAGCCCCTGCCATGTTCATGCAACTAATTAACTAGGTACTGCATGAACACCTGTACAAGGGGGTGCTGGTCTACTTGAATGACATTCTTATCTATACTGAGAACCTGGACAACCATGTAAAGTTGGTGAGGGCCATCCTGAAAAAACTTAGGGCCACTGAACTGTATGCCAAACTATCAAAATGCGAATTCCACCAAACTAAAATTGACTATCTGGGGTAACGCATCTCACATGAGGGAGTAGAAATGGATCTGGAAAAGGTCCGGGAAATGTTGGAATGGGCCCCACCATGCACCCTCCATGATGGCCATGGACCTGACCCAGCTAATTCATGGACCCACTCACACGGGAGGATACACTCTGGACTTGATTTTTGTCTCTGGGCAGGGGACGAATGATCTTGAGATAGGGGCAGTAGCGATTGAGCCCTTGTCATGGTCGGATCATTCCCTCCTTAGGCTTGACTTTCTAACCACCACACCCCGCCACAGGGAGGCGGAACAGACCAGATGGTTCCGCCCCAGGTGCCTGATGGATCCTGATAGGTTCCAGATGGAGCTTGGGCCATTCCCTGAGGCTCTGACTCATGACTCGGCCAAGGAGCTGGTGGTCGCCTGGGATAGGGCAGCCGCTGGCACTTTGGACTGAGTCGTGCCTTTGGGGCCTCTGACCCATTGCCGAATCTACCTGGCTCCTTGGTTCTCTGAGCAACCACATGTTTATTGGACCCGTGTCCCTCCTGGTTGATACTGGTCTCCCAGGAGGTTACATGAGGCTGGCTCCAGGGGATTATCAATGCTTCCTTGGGTAAGGGTGTCTTGCCTTCCGCCTTGAAAGAGGCGGTGGTGAGGACCCTCCTCAAGAAGCCCGCTCCGGATCTGGGTCTTTTGGCTAATTATCGTCCGATCTCCAACCTTCCCTTCATGGTGAAGGTTGTTGAGAGTGTGATGGCGCGACAGCTTCCCGGGTACCTGGATGAAGCTGTCTATCTGGATCTGTGCCAGTCTGGCTTCAAGCCTGGGCACAGCATGGAAACGGCATTGGTCGTGTTGGTGGATGATCTCTGGAGTGCTCTGGATAGGGGTTGTTCCTCTATCCTGGTCCTATTAGATCTCTCAGCAGCTTTTGATACCATCGACCATGGTATCATGCTGCACCGGTTGGAGGTGTTAGGAGTGGGGGGCACTGTTCTACGGTGGTTCTCCTCCTATCTCTCCAACCGGATGCAGGCGGTGTTGGCAGGGGGCAGAGGTCGACCCCGAGGCACCTTGTTTGTGGGGTGCCACAGGGATCAGTCCTCTCGACCCTTCTGTTCAACATTTATGTGAAGCCGCTGGGTGAGATCATCTGTGGCTTTGGGGTGGAATTCCATCAGTACGCTGATGACACTCAGCTGTACATTTCCACCCCAGGCCATCCCAACGATGCCCTTGAAGTGATGTCCTGGTGCCTGGAGGCTGTGGGGATCTGGATGGGGAGTAACAGGCTTTGACTCAATCCTTCCAAGACCGAGTGGCTGTGGCTTCCGGCATCCCGATATAGGCAACTGGCGCCATCGCTGGCTATTGGGGGCGAGTTACTGGCCCCCACGGAGAGGGCTCGCAACTTGGGTGTCCTCCTGGATGCACGGCTGTCTTTAGAAGAGCATATGACGGCTGTGGCCAGGGGGGTTTTCCATCAGGTTCGCCTGATTCGCCAGTTGTGTCCCTTTCTGGATCGGGACTCCTTACGCACAATCACTCAGGCACTTGTCACTTCCCGCCTGGATTACTGCAATGCTCTCTACATGGGCTCCCCTTGAGGTGCACCTGGAGGCTCCAGCTGGTGCAGAATGCAGCCGCACAGGGGATTATGGGAGCGAGGGGGCGCTCCCATATGACACCTCTCCTGCATGAGCTGCATTGGCTCCCGGTGGACTTCCAGGTGTGCTTCAAGGTGTTGGTTACCACCTTTAAAGTGCTCCATGACATCGGACCTGGGTATTTGCGGGACCGCCTTCTGTCGCCAATAGCCTCCCACCGGCCAGTACGCTCCCACAGAGAGGGACTCCTCAGGGTGCCATCAGCCAGACAGTGTCAGCTGGGGACTCCCAGGGGGAAAGCCTTCTCTGTGGCAGCACCTGCCCTCTGGAACGATTTGCCCCTGGAGATACGGAGGATATCAGATCTCCGGGTTTTTCGCTGTGCCCTAAAAACTTCTTTTCCATCAATCAGGGCTGGCATAACCCGCCCCCCCACTTTCTGAGATATTGGATTTTAAATTGTCTAATGGGTTTTAGTTGGGAGGTTTTTAAATTTTTGGCCAAAGTTTATAATTCTTTTAAATTTTTAAATTTTGTATTGGAATGTTTTTCATTTCTGGCTGTGCACCGCCCTGAGTCCAGCAGGAGAAGAGCGGTATATAAATTTAAAATAAATAAATAAAATAAAAATAACCCAGTCATAGTGCAATTGGAGTTACCAAAAAAATTGCGGCAAATTCATCCGGTGTTTCATGTCAGTTTGCTGAAACCAGAGCATTCGTCCCCTTTACATCCAGACCAAGAACCTCCTCCTGTCCCCATACTAATTGAGGGGGAACAGCATTTTGAGGTCAAGGAAATATTGGACTCTAGAAAGCATCATGGTAAGGTGCAATATTTGGTGGCCTGGAAACATTTTCCGTTATCTAAGGCTGAATTGGTAAATAAACGGGATGTTCGAGTTCCAAAACAACTGCAATTGTTTCACTCCAAATATCCTGATAAACCTGAATCTGTTTCTTAATGTCATGCTTTATTTCTTTGATCATCTGTGTTATTTTGGTTTCTTGTAGGAATAATTTCTCATCTGCAGGAGGGCCGAAGGTCAGCCTCCGCTCTTTCATTGGTTGCTTGCTCAGCTGCTGTGAAATGGGGGGAGGGGGGAGCTATTGGAAGTCTTGGGAGGGGGGAAGTGAGCTGGAGGAGAAGAGGAGAGAAAACTTTGCTTCAGCGTTTTCTTTGAAGCTGATAACGATTCAAGGTCAACGGTCGTGGCATAGCAGGAGGATGACACCACCAGATGTTTGCACCCACATGGCCCCTGGGGAAATTGTGGATTGGATGATTTACGCTGGACAGTTGGGGGGATGCTTTCTATATGTGATTTTTGCACCTTTGCTTCACCAGCATTTAAGGTGGCGCTGCTTTACTCTGTCCTCCTCCTCCTCTTCCTGCAAGCGAGAGGTGCCTCAGAGACTCAGCTGGGAAAGCGGGGGTTGATTACTTATCAGGGTGCTCCTGCGATCTGCAGGGACTACTCGCTTTGCCCCAAAGAGACCCCTCGCATGCTCTGGGGGGGGGTCAGAGCACAGCCTGAGGAACAAACCTCTTTGGGATGGTCGGGGGGGGGAATCTGCCTGGCAGCTTTGGGGAACAAGGTGGGCCCCACATTTTGCAGCTGGTTACCCCTCTGGCCATACAACGGGCAGCTCAGGGCAGACAATGGTCGTGATGACTTCACTCCCCAGCAATGTGAGGAGCTGCTGCCACCGCCGCCTAAGCTCTCTCCACACCCAGGAGCCGAGCCAAGCCGAACAGGAGCCCCTAAAGTGAAATGTCCCTCCTTTCCAGCCACTGCTGCCTGTTGGCCAGATTTCCCAATCCAATTCTCAGAGCCGCGTTTCAGGCGGCGGTCAGTTCTCCTGCAATGTGCAGCGGGGAACCGTTTTGGATTCGGGGAGGGGATTGCAGCAATGCCACCTGAAAATGCTTTCTTCCCATTGCACATTGTAGAGCTGCGCACCCTCATCCTCCTTCTCAGCAGACTCACCTTCTCTTTCCTCCTGGCCAGAGCTGCCACCTGAAATACGATGCACCTTTTTTGCCTCTGCACACCTCATGTTTGGAATTGGGAAGGGGATCACGGGTCTGCCTCCCAAAAATGATTTCCTTTGGAATTGGGATGGAATCCCGATGCCAGGAAAGAGAAGGTGAGTCTGCTGAGAAGGAAGATGAGGGCACGCAGCTCTGCAATGTGCAATGGAAAGAAAGCATTTTCAGGCAGCAGCACTGCAATCCCCTCCCTGAATCCAAAACGGTTCCCAGTTCCCCACTGCACATTGCAGGGGAACTGGCCATCACCTGAAATGTGGCTCTGAGATTTGGATTGGGGAATCCAGCCAACGGGCAGCAGTGGCTGGAAAGGAGGGACATTTCACTTTAGGGACTCCTGTTCGGCTCGGCTCGGCTCCTGGGCATGGAGAGAGCTTAGACGGCGACGGCAGCAGCTCCTCACATTGCTGGGGAGTGAAGTCATCGTGACCATTGTCTGCCCTGAGCTGCCCTCCCCGAAGCTGCCGGGCAGATCCCCCCCCCCCAGATCATCCCAAAGAGGTTTGTTCCTCAGTCTGTGTCCCGACCCAGATTCCCACCGCCTGGAACTGCCCGAAAATGTCCGAAGGGTGGGGGCCGGCAGGTGGGCAGGTGGGCAGGTGGGGCTACATTCAGAGTATAAGATGCACCCAGATTTTCACCCCCTTTTTGGGGGTAAAAAGGTGTGTCTTATACTCTGAAAAATACAGTAAATCTTCCTTTCAGTTGTTGATATGTAAACCAATGGCAAACATAACCTTCTGATTCAAATTCTTCCTTCGACTTTAATGTAGGTTCACCAGAGTTGAAAGATAATATTTTACCATATGTCCACCAATCTGGCTTCATCACCATTTCTTTTCTTAAAAAAGCTTCTCAGGGGAACACCCAAAGAGGCAACATCATAGAGAACTGTGTTTTATATTTATTCCAAACTCCTAGTATGACACGTCTAGCAAAGTGATTACTAAAATCAACATTAACTTTAACTTTATCATACCATAAATAACCATGCCATCTAAAGCTTAATTCATGGCCCTCTAATTCAAGTAACCTCTTGTTCTGGAGGTTCACCCACTCTTTTGACCAGGCCAGACAGCATGCCTCAAAATACAATTTCAGGTCTGATAAACCCAAACCCTCTCTTTCCTTAGTATCTTGCAATAGTTTATACCTAATTCTTGCCATATATATTTAAAAATCTATATGACATTGTTTGAATGGATTATCAGTTGCGAGTGTTGGTAATTTCTGGAATAAAAATAAGCATCTTTGGTAAAATGTTCATCTTAATTACAGATATTCTACCCAATAGTGATAGGTGCAGTTTGTCCCATCTTTGTAAGTCCTGTTTGATATCTCTCCAAAGAGGGACATAGTTGTTTTGAAACAGTTTTATATTTGTATTTGTCAACGTAACCTCTAAGTCTTTCACCTTTTTCTCGACTATAAAACCGACTTTTTAGTCAATATGTCACTATCCTGAGATGACATATTCTTGATCAACATTGTTGTTTTCTGTTTGTTTATTTTAAAACCTTCTAAAGCCCCAAACTCATTTAATTTCCTCATAAGATATTCTATATTATTTTTTGGTTTTTGCAGGAATATAATCAGATCATCAGCAAATGCCCTCCATTTATAAACTACTTTCTTGATATTTATGCTCCTTATGTTGTCATCTTGCCTAATACCATTATTCAAAACTTCCAATACCAAGATGAACAGCAAATGAAATAAGGGGCATCCTTGTCTTGTACCCTTTTGAATTTCACATGAATTAGTTAAATCAACATTAATGACAATTTTTCCTTTCTGTGACATGTAGACCATTTTGATTCCTTGAATAAAGTTCTCTCCATAGTCCATTTCTTCCAACATTTTAAACATAAAAGCCCAATTTAAGTTGTCTAGATGCCTTCTCTGCATCTAGAATTATTAAGGCTGCCTGTTTCTCATCATGATATTGTAAATATTCAATAATATTCAAAATAGTCCTCACATTACCTCTTAGTTGTCTTTTCAGTTGATTGGTCTTCATGTAAGCTTGATTGGTCTTCATGTATATATTCTGTAGAATCTTCTTTAGTCTTTCTGCCAAAATGGCAGCAAAGAGTTGTAATCCTTATTTAATAATGAGGTTGGTCTATAGTTCTTTGTCTTTGTAACATCTTGACCCTCCTTTGGTGACAACACAATGTTGGCTTCTTTCCACGTCCGGGGTATCTTTCCCCACTGTAGTATATCATTCATTGTTATTCTGCGAGATTCCCCCCTCTCGCAGGTGTGGCCCTCCACTTTATCAAGGGTCTACCTTTATGACGGGTTTTGGCACCCCAAGAGGTGGCATGTCACAAAAAGGGGATTGAGGGATTTTTTGGGGGAAACTTTTAGATAGATTTTTAAGGGGTTCTAGGGGGCGGGAGGGTTGTGTGGGTTTGGGGGTTAACCCATGGGAGGAGGGTTTTAGCCCAGCTGTCAGTTGGGCCATGGAGGGTATGGATTCTGAGGGTAAGGGGGATATTAGAGTTCATTCTGCTGAGGGCTTTTCTATCAATACACTGAGTGGGAGGGGCAGATATGGTGGGAGTAGGGGGCCATATTAAGTGCTGGGGGTGCGAACTCGCTATCTTCGAGTGGTGGCACACCCCGGCCCCCATAGCCCTTCTCATTCCCCAGGTCGTTCAGACTCTCAGGGCCTGATCCTTCAGCTGTTGTTATGTAATGCCAGGTCCATTGTAAATAAAGCCCCCCTCATTTGTGATCTTATTCTGGAGGGGGGAACAGACCTGGCAGGTATTATGGAGACCTGGTTGGGCCAGGAGGGGGGATTCCCCTCGTAGATATGTGCCCACCAGGCTTCCGTGCATTCCACCAGCCAAGAGCCCAGGGCAGGGGCGGGGGGTGGGGGTTATTATAAAGGAAGGTCTTGATTCGAGGGAGATCACTGTTCCACAGATAGCCGGATGTGAGTCCCTTCTTGTGAAGTGGGGCCGTGGAGTGCAGATGGGCTTGTTGATCACGTACCTGGCTCCCTGCCATGTGGCAATGGCACTGCCTGAGCTGCTCAACATCATAGCCAAGGTGGCAGTTGATACCCCCAGACTTTTGGTCATGGGGGATTTCAACCTGCCATCCATCGGTGAAACGCTGAGGTGGCTCAGGAGTTCATGGCTTCCATGATGGCCATGGACGTGACTCAATTAATTCATGGCCCTACTCACACGGGCGGACACACTCTGGACTTAGTTTTCATTTCTGGTCAGTGGTCAAGTGACCTAGATACAGGGAATATAGTCATCGAACCCTTGTCATGGTCTGACCACTCGCGCCTTTGACTTGACTTTCTAAGTCAATACCCTGCCGCAGAGGCTACACCCTGCCACAGGGAGGTGGGACTGATGAGGTGGTTCTGCCCCAGGTGCCTGATGGATCCTGATAGGTTCCAGATGGAGCTTGGGCCATTTCCTGAGACTCTGGCTCATGACTTGGCTGAAGACTTGGTGGCCGCCTGGGATAATGCGGCCACCAGGGCTTTGGACCGCGTCGTGCCTTTGCGGCCTCTGACCCGGCACCGAACTCACCTAGCTCCTTGGTTCTCTGAGGAGCTGAGGGAGATGAAGCACAGGAAAAGACGCCTGGAGAGCAGCTGGAGGATCAGCCGTTCCGAATCTGACTGAACACTGGTGAGGTCTCATATTAAGACCTACCTAGTGGCGATAAAAGCGGCAAAATCTAGCTATTTTGCAGCTCTTATTGTGTCATCAGTTAATCGCCCAGCTGCCCTGTTTAGGGTGACCCGCTCCCTCCTCCATCTGGGAGTGCGGGAGGATCCCTTGCAGGGTGAAGCTGAGGACTTTGTGCAGTATCTGTATGATAAGATCGCTCAGATTCAGGAAGGTCTGGCCTCTGACTGGGTAAGTCCGGATGGGATGATTGAGGCAGGTCTTGAGAGTGTTACCTGGGAGGAGTTTGATCCTATGGCTCCTGAGGACATGGACAGGATTCTGGGACGGCTGAACGCAACCACATGTTTATTGGACCCGTGTCCCTCCTGGTTGGTGCTGGCCTCCCGGGAGGTTGCACGAGGCTGGCTCCAGAGGATTATTAACGCTTCTTTGAGTGAGGGTGTCCTGCCAGATGCTTTGAAAGAAGCAATGGTGAGGCCCCTCCTCAAGAAGCCCTCTCTTGATCCGGCTGTTTTGGCTAACTATCGTCCAGTCTCCAACCTTCATTTTATTGCGAAGGTTGTTGAGAGTGTGGTGGCGCGGCAGCTTCCACAGTACCTGGATGAAACAGTATATCTGGATCCATTCCAGTCGGGCTTCAGGCCTAGGTACAGCACGGAAATGGCATTGGTCCCGTTGGTGGATGATCTCTGGAGGGCTCAGGATAGGGGCTGTTCCTCTATCCTGGTCCTGTTAGATCTCTCAGCGGCTTTTGATACCATCAACCATGGTATCATGTTGCACCGGTTGAAGAGGTTGGGCGTGGGAAGCACCGTTTTGCGGTGGTTCTCCTACCTCTCTGACCGATCGCAATCTGTGTTGGCAGGGGGGCAGCGGTCAATCCCAAGGTGCCTTGTTTGTGGGGTGCCACAAGGGTCAGTCCTCTTGCCCCTTCTGTTCAACATTTATGTAAAGCTGCTGGGTAAGATCATCCGTGGCTTTGGGGTGGAGTTCCATCAGTACGCTGATGACACCCAGCTGTACATCTCCACCCCAGGCCACCCCAATGATGCCCCTGAAGTGATGTCCCGGTGCCTGGAGGCCGTGCGGGCCTGGATGGGGAGCAACAGGCTCCGACTCAATCCTTCCAAGACAAAGTGGCTGTGGCTTCCGGTGTCCTGATATAGCCAGCTGGTGCCATCCCTGGTTATTGGGGGCAAATCACTGGCCCCCATGGAGAGGGCTCGCAACTTGGGTGTCCTCCTGGATGCACGGCTGTCTTTAGAAGAGCATATGACGGCCGTGGCCAGGGGGGCTTTCTATCAGGTCCGCCTGATACGCCAGTTGCGTCCCTTTCTGGATCGGGACTCCCTATGGACGGTCACTCAGGCACTCGTCACTTCCTGCCTGGACTACTACAATGCTCTCCACATGGGGCTCCCCTTGGGGTGCACCCGGGGGTTCCAGATAGTCCAGAATGCGGCTGCACGGGGGATTATGGGAGCGAGGGGGCGCTCCCATGTGACACCTCTCCTGCGCGAGCTGCATTGACTTCCTGTGGTCTTCTGGGTGCACTTCAAAGTGTTGGTGACCACCTTTAAAGTGCTCCATGGCTTAGGGCCAGGGTATCTACGAGACCGCCTTCTGCCACCAATAGCCTCCCACTGGCCACTTTGCTCGCACAGAGAGGGCCTCCTCAGGGTGCTGTCCGCCAGACAATGTTGGCTGGCGACCCCCAGGGGGAGAGGCTTCTCTGTGGCAGTACCTGCCCTCTGGAACGACCTACCCCCAGAGTTATGCACGATACCAGACCTCTGAACTTTTTGTCAGGCCCTGAAAATGCATTTATTCCACCTAGCTGAGCTAGCTTGATCCTATCCTCTTGGTTTTAATTGAATTTGAATTTGGTTTTAATTGGGCTGTTTTAAATTGTTGGGCCAAAATTGTTTAATGTCTTTTAAACTGTTTTTAAATTTTATATTGTTATGTTTTACTTCGGCTGTTCACCGCCCTGAGTCCTGCTGGAGAAGGGCAGTATAAAAAATTTAAATAAATAAATAAATAAATAAACAAACAAACAAATAAATAAATAGTATCCTTTAGCAGTTGAGGAGTTCATCCAGGGGTGGGATTCAAAAATTTTCACAACTGGTTCTCTGCCTGGTTGCTGGGTGGGTGTGGTCATGGTGGGTGTGGCCAATTCAGCCTCCTGCAGTATGGTAAGGTGGCATTTTTGCTCTCCCCAGGCTCTGGATGCTTTCTTCAAGCCTCCAGGAGGGTGAAAATGGCCTTCCCCAGGCTCCGGAGGCCCTCTGGAGGCCAGAAACAGGCCCGTTTCTGAACTTATGGAACTTCCAGGAGGCCCCTTTTTCACCCTCCCCAGGCTCCAGAGGCTTTCCTCAAGCCTTCGGGAGGGCAAAAACAGCCTCCCCCAGGCTCTGGAGGCCCTCCAGAGGCTAGAAACGGGCCCATTTCTGGACTTCCAGAACTTCTAAGAGGCCCGTTTTTCACTCTCCCAGAGCCTCCACCTGGGCCCTGCATTTACCTGACATCCATAATGGGCCACATGGAGACTCCTGGGAGGGGAGGGGCATGGTGGGTGCGGCCAGCCAGTCCTTGCAACTACTTGTTTGGTGAACCAGATGTAAAATTAGCATCCAGTTCACCCAAACTGGTCCGAACCAGCTGAATCCCACCCGAGTTCATCCTCAAAGCACTTATAGTATTGGCTTGTAAGGCCATCTGGGTCTGGGATTTTACCTGATTTCATTTTTTTAAAGGCTTCTGATATCTCAAAAGCAGTTATCGGGTCACTCATAAATTGTCTCTGGATTTGTGATAGTTTACGCAGCTATCGTCTTAAAAGATATTCATCTGTTTTTGACGTATCTAACTCCTGTCTTCTATACAAATTTGAATAGAAGTTATGAAAGGACTTCTCTTTTTTTTTTATTAAAAAGTTTTACAAATTATACAAAACATTTTCTCCCCTCCCATCCCCCTCCCCTCCCCCACCCCCCCCACCCCCCCCCCCCCCCTCCCCACTACTTCCCCCCCCCCCCTCCCCCTCCCCTCCCCCTCCCCTCCCCCCCACCCTCCCTTGGCTTCCCAGGACTAGCTCAGGGCATAACATTTACAAACTTAATGCTATAATTAACTAACAATATAATAAAACATTATTAACCTTGATCTTTAACTCCTATACATAAAACAACTATATTCTGAATACTATAACAATTTATACAAAATATTTCATTCATAAGCTAATTGAAATTTCTTAGTCTGGTATTTGCTTTGTATATAATCTATCCATCTTCTCCACTCCTTTATATATCTTTCATTTGAATAATCTTTAAGATATGCAGAGATTTTTGCCATCTCTGCCAAATGCACTACTTTTAATGTCCATTCTTGAATTGTAGGTACGTCTTGCTTCTTCCAGTATTGTGCCACCAGTAGTCTTGCAGCTGTTATTAAATTCAAAATCATCTTTATTTCTATTCCAGTACAATCTGTTATAATTCCCAACAAAAAAAACTGTGGCGTAAATTTAATCTTTTTCTTTAATATATTTTGAATTATCCACCAGATTCTTACCCAGAACGCCTTAATTTTTTTACAGGTCCACCATATATGATAATACGTGGCGTCCTGACTCTCACATCTCCAACATTTGGGCTGGAGATTTGGATACATACAAGCTAATTTTTTTGGATCTAAATGCCATCTATAAAACATTATGTAAAAATTTTCTCTTAAATTTTGAGCTTGCGTAAATTTTACATTTCTTACCCATATATTTTCCCACGTATCCAATGTTATTATTTCCCCTATATTTTGTGCCCACTTTATCATACAATCCTTAACTAATTCTGTCTCGGAGTCTATTTCCAATAATACATTATATAACCTTTTTATATGCATTTGGCTCTGGTCTCTTATCTGCTTGATCAAATTCTCTTCATACTGCAAAATACCCTTTTTTGGTCCTCTTTCCATCTGGCCTGTAGCTGGCCATATTGAAACCAAGTTTTAATTATTCCTTCTTCTTTTAATTGTTGAACAGTTTTTAAGCGATAAACATTTCCTTCCTTATCCAAAAGTTGCTCATACGTAATCCCATCTTGCTTTTGTTCTACATTCATATTTTCAATGGCGTGTCTGGGTATTGTCCAAATTGGAATTTTATCATTTAGCTTATAACAATATTTCTTCCAGACACGTAACAAAGAACTTCTCAATATATGACTTTTAAAAGTAGTATCTACCCTTTTATCATAAAATAAATATACATGCCAGCCAAAAAGCAGGCCGTATCCTTCAACATTTAATATCCTTTCTTCTGTTGAGTCAATCCAATCACTAACTAATAATAGTACAGCTGCCTGAAAGGACTTCTCAATGAGTTCATTATCTGCTGCCTTCACAAATTTTTTTCAATCGTTATCTTTCCCCCTTTTTTTTAAATTTATATGCCAACCATCTCCCTGGTGTCAGTGTTCCAAGTAATGCACCCATAGAAAGCAGAACTCTGAGTCAGGCAAATTCCTCAAAGAACAATTTATTGGATACATCATATTGGCACAACTGGTGAAAGATGACTCTGAAAGTTCCCGCAGCTTTCACCTAATAAAAAGTAAAAGGTTCCCCTTTCCCTCAAGTCACTGGTCACACTGTCCAATCAAGGTGCTGGCCGGTTGCTTGGTTACTTCACTCCTCCCCTGGCCAGCCACCTGTCAGAATGTTCTTGGTTCCCACAGGAAAAAAAATCTTGTTTTGGCTACAAAACCCCATCTCAGCTCTTCCCCCCCCCTCCTTGCCACTTCTTCTGCTTTGTGGCAACCCTGAAGCCTCCAAGATGGCCTCAGCCAGTTTCACTTCAGGGTTGACAGTTGAGACCCCCTTAATTGATAAGGAGCTCCTAGGAGAGAAAAAAAACCAAATAGGGTCAATTAATGTTCAAGTGTCATGCCCCCGTTGGAGCCTGAATCTGCGGAGGAAGACGAGCTGGAACTGGAGCAGATGAAAATTGAGGGGGTGGCTTCATTGGCTTGGGAGGAAAATGGGGAGGAGCAGGCCCAGTCAGGCCAGGACCTTTCAGGATTGGGATGGCTTGTATGCAGAGAGGAAGAGGGACAGGATGACAGGATGCTAAGCAGTGAAGATGAGAGTTCCGGCAAAGAGCAAGGACCACCCCCTCCAGATCCTTGAGCACAGAGAGTGGAGAGAAGGCAAGAACAGTGCAGACTTAGCAGCCTACTTGGGAGGAGAGCACCCCACCCCTCTTCACAAGGGAACCTGGGGACTGAGACTTAAGGAGATGCTGTGGGGAGGGGCATTTGCTGGGAAGAAACACTGAATTCAAGGTATGTTGAGTGCTAATATTTGAGCTTACCTGGATTCCTTGCATTCTTTCTGGATTTCTGGATTACTTGCTGTGCTCCCTTGCTCCCTGGACTCCTTGCCTTGCCTTGCTAGATTTTTTGCTTTCAGAGAGTGGATATCCCTTCCATTGTAGTAAGTATTGCAATCTCCCCTTATATAATCTGGAATCTAAGATTTTCTTTACTTAGTAATGCATCCCCCCTTGCACTGTGATTGGTTTGGGGGCTGGCTAGTTTACTGGTCTCAGCTGGGAGCCTACCACTGGCTTTAGCAAACTGCTGTGAAAGACCAGATGCACTTTCCCTAGTAGGCAGGGGAGTTTTGATTGTACTGAAACCGAATTAATCACTTTCACTATCGGGAAAGATCCTATGAATTTCAGTCCCAATTTCTTTCAGGAGAATTTTAGCCTCAAGTATTTTGTTGAGAGGTCCACTTTGCTCCCTACATGGAAAGGCTTTTGGGGGGCTTGATGCTTATCTGCTTGTACCTTATGGGTTTTTGCTGCTTCCTGAAGGGCTCATTTTGTATTTTCCCAGGCTTTTTTTTAGGGATTCCATCCATTCAGTTAAGACATGGAGGGAAAGCATGGCATGGACCACTTCTTCCCATTTGCTGTTGTATTGGGGCTTTCATGACAGAGTGTCTGCTAGAAGGTTTTTCCTCCCAGGGATATATTTCAGCATAAAGTTGAACCGATTGAAGTATTGTGTCCACCGGACTTGCTTAGGGGAGAGCTTTCGTAGGGTCCTAAGGGCCTCCAGGTTTTTATGATCTGTCCCCACTTCAAATGGAACTTGGTTACCTTCTAGTAAGTGGTGCCGAGATAGTAAAGCCAATCGAACTATTTTTTGGAGGTGTAGGCACAGGGCTGCAGACTGCCTTTGGAATTTTCCTGAAGGAGGACTGTGGCCACTGCCATGTTGCTGGCATTCACCTGGATGATGAATAGATGCTCTGGGTTTGGGTGTTTAAGAATTGGTTCCTTGGCAAACAGTCTTTTCAGTGTTTCAAATGCTTTTTGGCACTCTAGGGTCCATTGCAATGGTTGACTTGGCCGTGGGTTCACCCTCCACTTTTTAGTAGCTCAGTGATGAGGAGGGCGATTTCAGCAAATGAGGGGATAAACTGTTGGTAGAAGTTCACAAAGCCCAGGAAGCTTTGAAGTTGTTTGCAAGTATAAGGGGTCTGCCAGCCTACGATGGCTTTGACTTTTCCTGGGTCCATTTCTACGCCTTCACTAGACATCCAGTACCCAAGGTAGTCTAGGCAGGATTGGTGGAATTCACATTTGGAGAACTTGCCATATAGTTCGGCTGCAAGGAGCTTTTTTAGTACCTGTTGAACCAGTTTGACATGTTCCTCTAGTGTTTCTAATGCCATCCAAATACACGAGGACCTCTTTGTACAGGTGCTCATGCAGCACCTCATTGAGTAGTTGCATAAACATAGCAGGGGCTCCTTGGAGACCAAATGGCATCACTTTAAATTGGAAGCTCCCTAAGGGACAATTGAATTCCGTTTTCCATTTGTCTCCTTCCTTTATTCGCACTTGGTAGTATGCCTCTCGCAGGTCTAGTTTGGTAAACATCTTTCCCTTCACTAGGTGGCCTAGTAGATTCTTCATGAGGGGGAGTGGGTACATGTTTTCCATGCAAATGGCATTTATTCCCCTAAAATCTATGCATAGCCTCATCAACCTGTCTTTTTTCTCTTTGAATAGAACCAGGGTGGCTACCCTTGATTTGGCTAGTTGTATGAATTCCCTCGCTAGGTTTGTGTCAAAGTACTCTCTTAGCTGTCTCATTTCTTTTGGGGTCATGGAGTACATTTTTGGCTTGGGTAGTTCCGCCCCAGGCATGAATTAGATGGCATAGTTGGTGGGGCGGTGTGGGGGGGGGGGGTAGGGTTGCATTCTTCTTTGCTGAAGATGCCTGCCAGGTCCCAGTATTCTTTGGGGGTTTTGGGGCATCCCTGGGGGCTGGTCAGGGGGTGTGCATAAGCGCACCAGCATGCCCACTGTCCCTGTCCTACTGTTCCCATTTATAAGTACTCATTTTATGTTTTTATGGCTATGTTTTGCTTATTTATTTCCTTTTATATGTGTCCATGTCTGTGTCTATACTGTTACTTGTTTCCTTGTACTTGTTGACAAATAAATAAATAAATAAATAAATAAATAAATAAATAAATAAAGTAGGTCTTGGCTCTGTTGCTTCTCTTAGTGTTGCTTAGCCATTGGACAACTCCCCCCATAATGGTGTCAGGAGAGGGAGAGGGTCTATCCCCAGTCCTAGCTTTCTGTCACTGCCTGCCCACCAGATGGTGGGACACCATTTCTTTAGTCATGTCAGTCCTAGAATCACCGCTTCTGTCATTTTTGGCACCACTATGAAGCGGATGAGTTCCCAGTGCCAGCCCATCTGTAGTTTGACAAGTTTGATGAGGAGTAGGGCAGAGGCTCCCTCTTTCAGTGATCCATTGACCTGTTCAAATCGTATAGGTTGGGCCATTGTTTTCATCCTGATCCCTATCTTTAGGACCGTGGGCGGCTGATCAGGTAGTGGGTACAGTCCATGTCTATGATGACTTCCATCTCTCCCTGTGCCTCTGTCTTTGGCACTACTAATTTTGACTGGATGGCGAAGAGCCAGATGGTTTCACTTACCATCGGGTCATCTTCACCTTCATCATCACTATCATAGGTCATGGGCACTAGGGGTCCCTGGGCCAGAGTTCCCTCTTCCCCACTGGGTGGAGGGGAGACCCCAACAGCTTGGGTGAATTTTCCCTTTTCTGCTACTTTGCGCAGTGGCTTGCTTGGCTTGGCTGGTTCTGGGGTCTTCCCCTTTGGTTGGGGAACTGGGGCAGGCATTTGGTTGCTTGGTGGCCTTGTTGGCCACAGCAAAAGCATTTGATGGGCTGCCCAAAGGTTCCCCTTGGTTGCTGTTCAGCTTGGTGGGGGTTGGACAATGGCCAGAATGACTCCTGGTCTACTTTTTCAAGGAAGGGCATGACCCAGAGCTGCTTCACACATATGTCTGCTGAGGAGTCCCTGACTACATCCATGAATAGTACCGATGACCCAGCTGGTGCTTCTTGGTTTGGCTCTTTGATTTCCTTTTGGTGCAAACTGCATTTTTTGTTCAAGGTCCATGGCCATTGCCATTCTATACCACTTGTGGATGCGGTCAGGGACTCCTCAGCAGACAGATGTATGAAGCAGTTCTGGGTCCTGCCATTCCTTGAAAAAGTAAACCAGGAGTCATTCCGACCATTGTCACAACTTTCCAGCAATTCTTCTGAACTCCATGACATACTCTTTGGCAGGGAAACCCTTCTGCTTAATCTCACAGATTTTGGCCTCAGTTTGCTGGGTTTGGGATTCATCCTCGAATCTGGCTCTTAGCTCTTATAGAAAGGTGTCAAAGTTTCCAGGCTCGAGTGCATCTTCATCGTGGAGCTGGGTCACTCATTCAGCCACTTCCCCATCTAGGCAAGCAGTTACGGCCCATACCATGGCTTGGTTGGTGAGGTAGTCTGTCAGCCTCTATGATGCTTGCTTGCTTTCGGCTGCCATTGTAATGGGAGGGGGGAGGCATTGCTGGTATTTGGGAGGGGGGAAGTGAGTGGGTGGAGATGTCTCAAAAAAGGGAGGAAAATTCTCACTGTCTTCATAGCAGCTGCAGAGACAGCTGATAGCTGTCAAGGTCAACTGTTCATACCAGATAGCTGTTCATACCAGCATACCAGATAGATGGGGCCATCTGAAGAAGTACCCCACATGACACCTTGGGGAGATGTGGATTGGACACTCAACCTGGGTCCTTGGGGAGAGGGATTTAGGGATGCTTTCAATATGTAATTTTCATGCCTATTGCCTCAGACTTTGCTTTTCTTTCACTGCATTCAGTTCATACTCAGTAAAAGTACCTTTCTCTACAAACATGGAGTTGGGGTTTTTCTTTCTTGAATTTTGAATGGAGGCACACCTGACAGGGCCATAGTTGTTGATGTGAGCCCACACCTGGTTCAGGAAGAACGCCATCTTATCCAGGTCCCCGTTGAAGGTGGCTTTAACCTGTGGCAGATGGGCCAGGCGGTGAGGTTGAGGAACAGGCGCAGGAACTGGCCGTGGTGGCGGCAGTGCAGGAGTCCACTGCACTTGGATCCAACTGTGACTGGGGTAGTATGCCCATCTGGGACATGCCTACAATCCCAGCTGGTGGTGTGGATGGCTAGGTGGGCTCCCCCCCCCTGCATTACCTTGGCAAACTTCACCATGGCCCAGGGCTGGACTGCGCCAATGAGGCTGGCAGAAGGCTGGCAGCTGGAGCCACAGGAGTGGAGGCTTGATCCTGTCAGGGAGGGAATCTCAAGGTTGGCTGGCTCAGGATCACCCTGGTCCACTTGACCCGGTGTGCTTGCTCCAGGCTCTCAAGGCTCAACCTGTCAAACCTCTCCAGCAGGCCTTCTTTTCTTTTTATTTAAAAAGTTTTTCAAAAATACAAACATTTTCTCCCCCCCACACACCCCTCCTTCCCCCCCTCCCCCCTCTCCCCCACAGTCCCCCCTCCCCAGACTTCCCAGAACAAATACAGGGTAAAACATTTAACAATCATAAGATAAAATAAGCTAACATATTATAGATTCCAAATTCTCACTAGGTCTTTAACTCCTAACAGTTAAAATAACTATAATCGTAAACTAAAAATTAGATTAAACATTTCATTCATAAACTATTTGGAATTTTTTAGTCTGATATTTGTTTTGAATATAGTCAATCCATCTTCTCCACTCCAGTACATACCTTTCACTTGAATGGTCTTTCAAGTACACTGAAATTTTAGCCATTTCTGCCAGATTACCTACTTTTAGCATCCATTCCTTAATGGAAGGTAGCTCTTCCTTCTTCCAGTACTGTGCCATGAGTAGTCTAGCTGCTGTTATTAAATTTAAAATCAGCTTAGTCTCTATAACCATAAAGTCTGTAAATATACCCAACAGAAAAAACTGTGAGGTAAATTTTATCCTTTTCTTTAAAATATTTTGAATGATCCACCATATTTTTATCCAAAAAGCCTTAATTTTTCTACATGTCCACCATATATGATAATATGTAGCATCTGCACATTCACATCTCCAGCATTTGGGTTGTAGACTTGGATACATACAGGCTAGCTTTTTAGGATCTAAGTGCCATCTGTAAAACATTTTATAAAAATTTTCTCTTAAATTTTGGGCCTGCACGAATTTTATATTTCTAACCCATATTTTTCCCATGTTTCCATTATTATTGGTTCTCCAATATTTTGTGCCCATTTTATCATACAGTCCTTAACTAGATCTGTTTCTGAGTCTATTTCAACCAATGCAGTATACAACCTTTTTATATGCATTTGACCTTGATCTCTAATTTGTTTTACCAAGTTTACATCCCCTTGCAAAATACCAATTTTTTGATCCTGTCTCCATCTAGTTTGTAACTGTCCATACTGAAACCATGTTTTAATTAATCGTTCTTCTCTTAATTGATTAATAGACTTTAGTTGCAACCTACCTCCTTCTTTATACAAAAAATCTTTATAAGTAATATCATCTTGTTTTTGCTCTACACTTATACTTTCTATCGCATGTCTGGGAACTGTCCAAATTAGTAACTTATTGCTTAATTTGTATTGATACTTTTTCCAGACACGCAACAGAGCACTCCTTAATATGTGGCTTTTAAAAGTCATATCCACTCTTTTATCATATAATAAATAAGCATGCCAACCATACAGCAGACCATACCCTTCAATATTCAATATTCTTTCCTCTGTCAAATTCTTCCAATCACTAATTGCTGATAGGGCAGCTGCCTCATAATATAGTCTTAGATTGGGCATTTTAAGAACCCCTCTTTCATGAATATCTTGCATTATCTTTTGCTTAACTCGAGGTTTCTTGCCTGCCCAAACAAAATTACTAATACCCTTCTGCCATTCCTTTAAATTTTCATCTTTTTTAAGTATTGGAATCATTTGAAAAAGAAATAAAAACCTTGGTAAAATATTCATTTTTACTGCTGCTACTCTTCCCAGCAATGACAATTGCAGTTTTTTTTCCAGTTTTCCAACTCTGTCTGTATTTTTTGCCACAACAGTTCATAATTATACTTATATAATTTCACATTTGAAGTTGTAATATAAACCCCTAGATATTTAACCTTGTTTACTATTTCAAATCCTGTAAGTCTTTCTACCTCTTCTTTTTGATTCATAATCATATTCTTAATTATTATCTTTGTTTTACCTGCATTTATTTTAAATCCTGATACTTGTCCATATTGATTAATTATTTCCATTAAGCTTTCAACCGATTGTACTGGTAAGGTCAAAGTAACAAGCAGATCATCTGCAAATGCTCTTAATTTATACTCATGTTGCCTGATTTTAATTCCCTTTATTTTATCCAACCCACATATTTTACTCAACAGAACTTCCAGCGTCAAAATTATTATTATTAATTATTCAAGATGGCGCCCATGATGGCGGTTCCGGCTTGATACATTCCCAGGAATGGGGGATGACCTCTGGCACTTTAAGACCATGGGGGATTAAATACATCCATCCTGCCCCCAGTACAAGAGATGGGGCTTCTTCTCTATACTTTGAAGGATTTGTCGCCCTCCGGAACACCAAGAAAGTGAAGAAATGGCCATTAAAAGACGCTGCGGGGCACCTCTCAGAAACAGCTGTTAGAGGAAATGGCTGTTAGAAGGCACCGCGGAGTAACGGCAGGAACAGCTGTTCGGCGGTTTGCTTTCTCTCTTCATTTTGACTGGTGGTGGTCGGGGCAGTAGCGGCAGCTTTGAAACAGCGATGACAGCGATACGAGGGCTTCCCCCGGCTCTCTGGCTTCTCTGGGGTTTTTTGAAACCCCCAGCATTTCTGGAGCAGAGAGGGAACTCCTCCGAAACAGCATGGGATAAGACTCGATCATCAGAAGGCATCGGGGTATGGCGGCAGAAACAAATTCTCAGCAACTTTTTCTCTCCCTTTAATATGCCGGGCAGCATTAGGAACAGCGGCGGCAGCTCTATGAGGACAGCAGCAGAGATACGAGGATTTTCCCTAGCTCTCTGGCTTCTCTGGTTTTTTTTTTTTAAAAAAGGCCCCCAGCGTTTCTAGAGCGTGGAAGGATTCCTGGTGGAAACCACAGTACCAGCGATGATGATGCCTATGAGGTGTTTGAGTATCTCTTGGATGTTGATCAAAACGAGCGATTAACAACCGTCTATGACAGACATATAGGGATGGGGAGAGGCTAATTATGGATGGCCTTTAATACAGATGACCGAGGGCTGTTGGATTACCTCGAGCCATACCCCCTCCCTTCATTGGCATATGCTGGCCTCTGATGATCTCTAACCCAGTTGCCTTTACCTAGTAAACCACTTTTCCATCTTTTCATATATCATCAAACTCTGCCCCTGGTTTACTATTTACCATCTACTTCTGCCTCCTGGACTGGCTTATTTCACCTATATATTCCAACCATACCCCAGACTATCAGACAAATGGACAGCCATGACATGGGTTCTGAGGGAGTCCGGATTATTACTACCATTTGAATAGAAGGGACATTTCTTGACCTTTTTTTACAACATATTTCATTTGACCAGACATCGTGAAAGGATGCCTGGAAGAAATAACCCTAGATCATACCGAAATGGCTTAAAACTCCCTCACTGTCATGGGAAGACAGTGGAATCCAATTACCCATGCTTCGAAGTTTGCGGCCTTTGTCCTTAGACTTTTTATCTCTATAGTACCCTTGCCAGAGGTCATTTACTCCTGTCCCGTTGTAGATGTATTCAACTGTCGAACTTCTTGCTCTGCGAGACTCCCCCCTCTCACAGATCTGGCCCTCCACATTACCGAGGACCTACCTTGATGACGGGTTTTGGAATCCTGAGAGGTGGCATGCAGCAAAAAGGAGACTGAGGAGTTTCCTTTCCAAATCTTTAGCTAAATTTTTAAGGGACCCTAGGGGGAGGGAAAATCGGACTAAAAATAGGGTTGTGGGTTTTGGGGATAACACACTGAGGGAAGGACCAGGACGGGCTGGGAGTCAAGACACCAGGGATGTAGAGCTCCAGGTTGATGAGGAGGTCAGAGCTCAAGGCGAGGGCCAACACATCAGTACTGTGAGTGGGAGGGGCAGATATGGCGGGAGCAGGGGGCCAAACCGGATAATGGGAGTGCACACCCGCTGTCTCTGAGCGGTGGCGCACTCCAACCCCCAATGCTCCTCTCGTTCCCCAGGTAGCTCAGATTCTCAGGCCCTTGACCTTCAGTTGATGTTGTGCAATGCCAGATCCATTGTAAATAAGGCCCCCCTTATTTGTGATCTTATTCAGGATGAGGGAGTGGATCTGGCAGGAATCACAGAAACCTGGTTGGGCCAAGAGGGGGGAGTCCCACTCATTGAAATATGCCCTCCTGGCTTCTGTGCATTTTATCAGCCAAGGTCACAGGGTAGGAGTGGGTGGGGTGGCAGTTATCATAAAAGGACTTAATCCAAGGGAGGTCACTGTTCCTCAGACTGCTGGATGCGAGTCCCTCCTGGTGAAGTGGGGTCATAGGGTACAGGTGGGTTTGCTGATCACATACCTGGCTCCCTGCCATGTGGCAGCGGCCCTGCCTGAACTGCTCAACGTTATAGCTGGGGTGGCGGTTGATACCCTGAGGCTTATGGTCATGGGGAATTTTAACCTGCCATCCATCGGTGAAGCGTCTGAGACAGCGAGGGAGTTCATGGCTTCCATGATGGCTATGAACCTGACCCAATTAGTGCATGACCCCACTCACACTGAGGGAAACACTCTAGATTTGATTTTTGTCTCTGGTCAGTGTTTGAATGATCTCGATATCGGGGATATAGTAACTGAACCCTTGTCATGGTCAGATCATTCCCTCCTTCGCTTTGACCTTCGAACCACTACACCCCATTATAGGGAGGTGGAACTGATAAAATGATTCCGCCCCAGGTGCCTGATGGACCCAGAGCAGTTCCAGACAGAGCTTGGGCCATTTCCTGAATCTCTGACTCACAGTTCAACCAAGGACCTGGTGGCCACCTGGGACAGGGTGGCTGCCGGAGCCTTGAATCGAGTCGTGCCTTTGCGGCCTCTGACCTGACGCCGATCTCACTTAGCTCCTTGGTTCACTGAGGAGCTGAGGGAGATGAAACATCGGAAAAGATGCCTGGAGAGTGATTGGAGAGTCAGCCAAACTGAATCTGACCAAACACTGATAAGATCTCACATTAAGACTTATCTAGTGGCAATAAAAGCGGCAAAATATAACTATTTTTCCGCTCTTATTGCATCATCAGATAACCGCCCGGCTATACTGTTTAGGGTGACATGCTCCCTGTTACTTCAGGAAGTGCGGGAGGACCCCTTGGAGGGTAGAGCTGAGGATTTTGTACAATATCTGTATGATAAAATCGCTCAGATTCGGGAACACCTGGACTCTGACATAGTAGATTCAGGGGAAGGGATGGGGGCAGGTCTTGAGAATATTATCTGGGAAGAATTTGACTCTGTGACTCTTGAAAACGTGGACAGGATACTAGGGAGACTGAATGCTACCACATGTTTATTGGACCCGTGTCCCTCCTGGTTGGTGCTGGCTGCCCGGGAGTTCACACGAGGCTGGCTCCAGGGAATCATAAATGCCTCTCTGAGTGAGGGTGTTTTTCCTACTGTCTTGAAAGAGGCAGTGGTGAGACCTCTCCTCAAGAAGCCTTCCCTGGACCCAGCAGTATTGGCTAATTACCATCCAGTCTCCAACCTTTGCTTTGTTGCGAAGGTTGTTGAGAGTGTGGTGGCATGACAGCTCCCTCAATACCTGGATGAATCGGCTTATCTGGATCCGTTCCAGTCGGGCTTCAGGCCTAGATACAGCACGGAAACGGCATTGGTCGCATTGGTTGATGATCTCTGGAGAGCTCGGGACAGAGGTTGCTCCTCTGTCCTGGTCCTATTAGACCTCTCAGCGGCTTTTGATACCATCGACCATGGTATCATGCTGCATCGGTTGGAAGAGCTAGGAGTGGGGGGCACCGTACTGCGGTGGTTCTCCTTTCTCTCTAACCGGTCACAGACTGTGTTGACAGGAGGGCAGAGGTCGACCCCAAGGCCTCTTGTTTGCGGGGTGCCACAAGGGTCGGTTCTTTCGCCCCTCCTGTTCAACATTTATGTGAAGCCACTGGGTGAGATCATCCGTGGTTTTGGGGTGAAGTACCACCAGTACGCTGATGACACCCAGCTGTACATCTCCACCCCGAACCACCCCAATGATGTTCTTGAAGTGATGTCCCAGTGCTTGGAGGCTGTATGGATCTGGATGGGGAGAAACATACTCAGACTAAACCCATCCAAGACCAAGTGGCTGTGGTTTCTGTCATCCCGTTATAGTCAGTTGGCACCACCACTGACTATTGGGGATGAGTCATTGGCCCCCACAGAGAGGGCCCGCAACTTAGGTGTCCTCCTGGACTCACAGCTGTCTTTAGAAGAACATCTGACAGCTGTGGCCAGGAGAGCTTTTTATCAGGTTCGCCTGATACGCCAGTTGCGTCCCTTTCTGGATTGGGATTCGTTAAAGACAGTCACTCATGCCCTCGTCTCTTCCCGCATGGACTACTGCAATGCTCTCTACATGGGGCTCCCCTTGAAGAGCACCCAGAGGCTCCAGTTGGTCCAGGATGCGGCTGCGCGGGTTGTTATGGGAGCGACATGGCATTCCCATGTGACTCCCCTCCTACGTGAGCTGCACTGACTCCCTGTGATCTTCCGGGTGCGCTTCAAGGTTTCGGTTACCATCTTTAAAGCGCTCCATGGCTTAGGACCGGGATACTTACGAGACCGCCTTTTGCCACCAATAACCTCCCACAGACCAGTACGCTCCCATAGAGAGGGACTTCTCAGGGTGCCGTCGGTCAAACAGTGTTGACTGGCGGCCCCCAGGGGGAGAGCCTTCTCTGTGGGAGCACCTACCATCTGGAATGAGCTGCCCTCGGAGATTCGGATAATCCCGGATCTTCGTGCATTCCGCTGTGCCCTCAAAACATTTCTTTTCAAGCAGGCTGGCCTGACCTAATCTCATCTAAAACTACTTTAAATTTTATATTCTGAATCTACCCCATAAATTTGAAATGATCTAATTCAATTCTATATCCGAACCTAACTATTTAATTGTATTTTTAAATTGGTTTTTTTTTCAATTTATTACATGTATATTTCGTTCAACTGTACACCACCCTGAGTCCTTTGGGAGTAGGGCGGTATATAAATAAAATAAATAAAATAAATAAAATAAATAAAATAAATAAAATAAATAAAATAAATAAAATAAATAAAATAAATAAAATAAATAAAATAAATAA